>BMAO01031313.1:0-278120 GCA_019973975.1 Trichonephila clavata
TAAGAGTTGTTGGGTCGTAAGAGTTCCAGGTGGAATTTGGGTCTTAAACACTCGGGAAGTGATTTTTACCCGGAATTTTGCAGGAGTATCATTTTAATGAACGGATAGCAGGTGAAATTGGAATCGTGATTATTAGTATACTTCGACTCATAAATATTGTCTATTTAATTTTAGTTACTCTTACAGTTGAACAATTTGAATTATATATAATTTTCTTTGAATTAACGGGAAAATAAACATGAAATGCATCTTTATATATTTTCCCTGTATTACTTTCAATTTTAAGAACCTACCGAAATATGAGTGTTAAAGAAGCTATATTTAGATATATGCAACTGTGAAGGTATGATTTTTGCACCAAGAGGAATCTTTCAATGGAACAATTTTTTATGATTTTGCCACAATTGTATACCAATTCTTAAAACATATTAATTAAGGAGAAAAAAGGTTTCTGTATTTGGCTCGTTTTTAATAAATTTAATTTTATTCTAAGTCAATACATTTGATTTTTTTTTCAATCCACTTCTTCAATGGCTCGATTTGCCTGGGTGGACCCTGGCCTTCTCCAAGAAATTTTTTCCAGGCATCTTTACTTTTGGCAACTGTTTTTCAATTTTTGACCTTTAAAATATTTAGGTCTTTTTTTGACGCAGTCAATCCATCTTAACGGGGTCTGCCCCAAGGTCTATTTCTCATGGGCTTTGCCAGAAGATTTTCTTGCAGCAACGATCTTCATATATTCTAGCCAGATGACCAGCCATTCAAGTCTCTGTAATTTGACAAATTTTACAATATCAGGTTGTTTGTTAATTTTCTAGAGTTCTAAATTAGACCTTTTCCATGATCCATTCACTTGAACCCCACCAAAGAATGCAGCGTAAGATATTTCGCTCGAAAATTCCGAAAGCTTTCTCATCACGTAAAGTCAATAGCAAAGTCTCTGATGCATAAGTCAGGACAGATCTTATCAGACTTTTTCAAGCCACTTCATAGCACATATTCACTAGCACATATTTGAATACTTACATGATATCTAATAGAGAAATGCTTATAAATGTATATTTTAACCTGGTAAACTTGATGCTAAAATGACTGTTTTGAAATTTATACACAAATATAAGCATATAATTTCGGAAATCCTTCCTCGGAAGGCACATTAACTTTGTAGCTAAATTATCATCAAAGAAGCAATATCGACACAAGATGAGTTCTATTCCAACAAGACACAAGACCAGAAACTGAAATAACAAATCAGATATTACGTGTACTCCGTCAACAATAGCTTATTATGTAATAATTTTAAGTTATCAAAATAAAAGAAATTGCATAATTTTTGTGCAAGATTATTAGATTTACAACGTATTTTTTTATATCCATGTATAAGCAGTCCTTAATATTACTTTATTAGAATGATTGTAATCTCTTCAGACATATGTATAAGCATTGCTTTCTTGCGAGTGAATATTCCTTTCAATTTGAAGAATAGTGTATCCCTTTAGCCCTTTCTGATTTCTTCAACCCCTACCCTGGAAAAGCCTTTTGGCCCATTGTTTGGGTTGATTGTTATTTATGTCGCTTCTTACGATAGTTAAGGTTAATAGGCTATGGAATCGACCGTTTCTTTCTCTCCATTGACTTAATGCGAGGCCGCCGCTTTTCTGCAACCCATCTATTCCGATGGGGTTAATGGTTATGCCTTTGCTTTCTCTCGGTTTGTGTTCCTTCTAATTTCCTGAACCCGTTGGTAGGGGTAAAACAGCGCCCATGGGCCTCAGAGGGGTGCCTTACCATTTTTCCCTCCTTCCTTCATTATGAAGATGGATATCACCGATCGAAATCATCTTCTCGCTTCTAAAAGTTTTCCAGTAGGCAGATTTTATTGATGGAAGGGAAACCGATAAAGCATTCAAGGGGAAGTTTTGGATGAAAGTGATTTAATTATGGAATAAGGTGTTAATGATCTCGGGGGCAGTCTTTTTATATCGCCAACTGTACGTTTTAAAGTGTTAGAAATTATTTTGGAATTCTGTTATATCCAAGGTGCGTGTTACTAAACTGTCGTGATTTATGAGGATAAGATTAATATATTTATAACTATGTATTAACTTCTGTTTATAATTTTGGTTAACTGCTTATTGCTGAGTCTCATTTTATATTTTAACAACATGGTACGCGCTGTAGAACTGATCTAATTGAGTGCTTGGTATAGGGCGCTTGTAAACAATCTAATCTTTAAAAAATTATTATGTAGTAATAATAAATATAAAAATATATAACATTCATTGTCAAATGCATTCTAGTTCTAGTTACACATAAACACCAAAGGCCACTTCTGCTTTTTAATCTTCTGCGATAGACTTGTTTCAGCAATGGTCTTTCAAAAGTTAATGTAATCATCCTGAATATCGGATTATTTTTTCAATAGAATGTTTCTTTGAGGGGAATATATTCTAGGACAGGGGTGGCGAACCTTTATGAATCAACGTGCCTTTTTTTCTAAAAGAGTGTTTAATGAGGTATAAACGTGCCGTCAGATAATTTTGACTTGTGATTATAATACTAACTTGTGATAATTACTAACAACACAAAACTCTATTTACTACGAATATACCTTTTGCACTTTATAGTTATGTTTTAGTTATACGTATAATTCAAATTATATATATATAGTAACATTAGTGTAGCTTCTGTTGCAGATTGGATGACAAATAACGTATATTAGAATTGTAAGATGTTACTTTTTGTAGAAGACATGCTGAATTTGAGTTATCTGCCAAACAGTTTCTAAGCAGTTAATTACTTTTGCTGTGATTCCCTTTTTTTGACAAGTGGGTTTGTGACATGTTTCAAAATACCGTTTAACAGACGATGTTCTACATTTCACTATTCCGGTACATAAAACACACAACGCGTTGTCGTCTTTACTAATAATGCCATGTTTTTCGATCCACCAAATTTCAAATTATAAATATAGTCCACGAATTATAAATGTAGCACAGATAAACTTTAAAATACAATTGCGTCAATGAAAATGACTAGGCTATGCTTAGACAAACTTTGCATCATAAGCAAAGCTACGACTTAACTAAGGCAAGACATTAACAAACGAGTGTGCTCCCCGCCACCCCGCGAATAAACACTCGCTTTTGTTTGTAATACTTCATAGTGAACTTTGAAATTTTGAAATAAAATGCAAACCATTTTGATCACTGGCGTGCCAAAAATATTGTGTCACATGCCATCAATGACACGCGCGCCACTGGTTCGCCATCCCTGTTCTAGAATCAATACATAATGAATCATCTGTAAATATTTTATATAGAATGTTCTATGTAAATTATTTGAAATAAGCACTCATAACATACTAGATGTTATCAGTCCGCTCCACTGAGTATTTCATGATTTGTATGAATACTGTTTTAAAGTTATCGCTGTATAAGTCAGTAAAAGGCTTATATATGTATTGAAGAACATTCTTACAGCCCTCGTCTCAAAATTTAAAAATAACTTTAAATTTCTAAAACAAAATTATTTTTTACTCCTCCGCAACAATTTATTTTAAAACTGCGTTCGTTTATTAAGATTTTTTTGCATGCAGCTGAAAACAATTGCTTCTTTCCTAATTCATGTAGTTTTCGGTGTTTCCTTTTTATTCGTCTTTTACAACATATTTGTTAAATGACAACGTATTTTTAAATTGAACATTTTCTCAATGAAATATCTAGTAATTAGTTACTGATTCTGAATTAGAATGACAAGAGAGAACAACTTCCTGATATGAGTATCCCGCATTCTTCATGTTGCATAAAATCTATGACAAATCACCTTGTACCAAATTGAAAAATCTCTAACGTATATTCTCTTCAGTATTTTTCTTCGTCTGGAGACGAGTAGGAAAAGGAAGACTCAAGTCCAGTAATTCGCCTCTCCCTTTGTTTCAATCGCACTTTTAGTAGAATGATGATGGAAGTAGGGGAGGGATTCGGTAAGCTTTTATAGCCGATTTCTTCCAGATTGGCGGAGAACGGATGTCGTTCCGTCTACTCTAGCACTCGGGAAATCGCCGCGATAACATTCAAATTACTCCCAATGCATTTTTCTTTCCGACCATTGACACTTTGAAGTCGTTTAGTTTTTCTTCTTTAACGCTCTTGTTCTTTAGCTTTTCTAAATGGTTGTGAAGCTGCTTCTCTCATTTGTAGCTGGCTGCGCGAAAGAATTTTTCTCCTTTGGTTTTAAAAAAAAAATAAACATGTGTTTTATAGGAAGCGAGTACGGTGCATTTTATCAATGAGCAGTATAATTTAGTTTCTTAAAATAAAACAATGTGAAGTGTATTTTTACACTTAAATGCCTGTTTTTTCATCTCATTTTTTTTTTTTAAATAGGTTTTGAAGAAATTTTTAAAGATATCAGAATATGTAGAAATCGGTATTTGATGTGTAAAAGATGAATTTCTTTTTTAAAATGAACGTATCTTCCTTAAAAAGAACCATTTTGTCTAATTCATATCGTTAATTTAAATTTGAGAATTCTTTAGAGAATAATTTTTATTGCATTTTTCTATGATTATTGAGGAATTTCAACCTTTTTTCTGTTTTTAATCCTTTGTATCATCAACTAGGCATATTGCATTAATTTAAAAAATTTAATTTAATGTCAGAAATAAAAAAAAATGAGTATTTGAATATTGAAATTTTTTATCTTTTAACTTAAGTAATAAAATTATTGCTCGAGTACTTGGAAAAAATGGTGCATGTGCATTTAAATCACGTAAATATATGTACGTACACTTAAATATATTGATATGAAACTGTTTGTTTAAAATGCAAAGAATTAAATATACAATGTACTGGGAAGATTCTTACAAAATCTTACACGAGATTCATTTATTTTAGTCATCTTCAAACTTTTCCCATTCTATTTTCCCCGCGACATTGTTTTCACGGCGCGCCGACTCTGCTAGCTGGAAAAATCGTTTTACAGAGACTTGTTTCCCCCTGACCTTCCCTTCAGTAGCCCCTGTTTCTTTAATAGCAGAGTTTTAATTCTCGTGGCCCACGGGGCGGAACACCGTTACGGTTCCGATTCCGGTGTAATTACAAATACGCGAATGCGAAATTTATGAGCCGACGCCCCTCCGAATACAAATGGCTTCATTGCTGCGTCGCTGGGAATTCCATTCGAAAAAGGAAGGGCTACTGTGTTCGATTTTTTTTAAAACTTTCCTAAAGAGAGAAAGCTTATAAGTTAAGCCATAGATTCAAATAAATGGTTTGTTGGAAACAATCAATCTTAGGTTGTATTGAAGGTGCTTGCGATGCTTTAACTTTTGTGTTTTGTGGAATAATATCTTTTAAAAAAATTCTCGGCTTACTTAATTTTTTTAAAAATTTAACCCACTTTTATAGTTTTACATGTAAGTAATTTGGAGTACTTTATTAATTATGATTTTACCTCATAAAAATAGATATTAGCAGAATAATTTTGGGTGCTAAATTAAGTAATGGTACGAGAAATAATTTCGGATTACTGTGTTACGAAATATGTATTCAGATTGCCATAAATTATTCAATTTTTTTTTTAATCTTAAAGTTTCAGTAAAAGTATTTGCTTATAATTAAAAAAAAACAGCCCTTGCAGTTTTAATTCAAGAGATTATAGAAATCGTTTAAATTAGCAGACTTATATTCATTTAAGATTTTCTATAAGTAATAAGCATTTAAAAATATTAAAAGTAATTTTCATTTTAATTTCTCTTCGTTTTTTAATTTTAAAGAAATTTTAGTACTACTTTTTATAAATCAAAAATAAACTCAGGATGAAATTGTGATTTCAAGAAACACATTGTCTGATACTCGAATAAGTAAATGAATAAGATACAAATTTATTCTGCATTGCTTTGGAGTGGAAATTCGTTATTTTTTTAAAGTTTGTAACAATCTTACTGAAGTAATTTTTAATTCATTACTTCTTAATTTGTTACACTATCATTTATTAAAACTAGACAGAAAAAAACCCCACAAAGTCATGAAATAAACTTGATAAAAAAAAAATGCTCGGAATATTTGCGAAGTCGTTTTGGTCTTCGTGTAAATTGATTTAATTGTAAAAAATAGTTCTAAATTTTAAAAATATTATGTGTATGTATGAGTGGTCAAGTGTACAGCTTTCATATATTTGAAATTAAATTAACTTTTAAAGGATATATATTGTTATATATGTGTGTATCCTTAGTAACCTTCCATATTGATTAAGCATTGTTAAAAAAATATAACAGGAAATTAATCAATATAGTATAGATGCTCAAAGGGTTTAACAAATGTAAAGAATAAAAAGATAATCTGTTATAGTAAATTAACCGTAGAAAAATATTTATCCTCAGTTATTGTGCTATTGTTGCAATTCGTTCTAGGTCGCCAAATTATTTGTGCACCATATTTTAGTGTTGCTGTCCCCTCTCTTTGAATAACGCATGAACCAATCCGATCCCTGTCATCTCACAGTTCTTATTCAAACAAGTTATTTCCCCACCCCTTAACCCCCAGAGAATTTGAAGGGGTTCCCATAAGGGAAGGTGGGAGAGATGAGAGGGTCATTGTACAGCCGTATTAGTTTTCTGTCTTGGTTTATTACAGCCTTCGCCACTGCTGAGACGAAATAAGGGAGGCCAGGGTGGAATGAATATTTTATGTGTCTGGAAAAGATTCGGAACATTACTCTGTAGCCAGATTCAAATCTAGAAATGGTTTATTTTGCCTCCTTCCAACCGTTGAGATGAATATTTTGTAATTTGTTTAGAGTTCTTATTTTGTTTTGGTTTATATAATGCAAAAGTGTATAAAACTGTTGAGACAGTGTTTATAGTGGAGTTGAAATCGTTTCTTATTCCGGTGGGTGGTTTGGGCTGATTTCTTGGGAAATATGTGTAAGTGGAGAGCCTTTATTTTGTTTGTTCTCGGAATCTTTGTTTTAGAATGTTTTGTGTTCAGGTTTTTTTTAAAAAATGTTTTACTGTTTTGTTTATTCCCCACTTTTAATATTTGCGTAGGCTTCAAGTTTACTTTTCTGATTGTTTAGCTACGTTGCTTGTAAATTGTTTTTAATCATTTTTTTCAATAAAATATTTTTTTTTAATTCTCTACGATTGATTGTATGTTTTCAATTAAAATTCGCGTGAGAGTCCCTTTTTTAAAGAACATGTTGATTGTAAATGGATTCTGTGGAGTGTCGTTTATCTCAGCCCTATAACTGTTGTGAATTGGTTGCGTATTCAGTTTTTCAAATATCAGTCCCTAATTTTCGTTTTGAATATTTATTATGACGACACACAAACAAATATAAATTAAAAACTACTATTTTGTGGGTAGGCACACCCACCGGTTTCGGGGGTCCGTTATCGGCCAAAGTTGTGTACAGACTGACTGAATCCCCCATCGGTTAGGGAAGGTTCACACATATTTCCCTTTAGGGATTACTGAGAAGCAATCCGCGACAATAACATTTATTTCTGCCCTTGTGTTAAACATTCATTTTAAGACAAGACTTACTGGTCCTTATTTTAAATTCGATTGCATGTTGAGAGAAATCGTACCATGTTATTTTTATCAATTGAATTTAATTGAAAATTACTAAATATGGGACAAGTTGCTCATGCCTTGCTTAAATATGTTAATTTATATTTTTGAGGGTCAATATGCCTCTTTTATTTAAGTATTCCATTTTTTTTCAGTGACCGCGGTAGCCTAGTGGTCATGGTCACGATCTCTTTGCCGATGTGTCATACCCTTGTGCCGCTGAAGACCCGTCGTTTCGCGGGACTGATGCTCGTTAAATCTGTCCGAGACTCGCAAGTCCTATCATTGGTGTGGTATAGTTTGGAGAGGGAGGTATCACACCTCAGGTGTTGCCCTCATTACTTGACCCGGGTTAAAAATTTTGAGGTTCGTTGCCAATAGACGTAGTGTTGCTTTATAGTACGACATTAGTGAACATTTACTCGTTCCATCTTTTTACAGTTCTGGGATACGTGTTACATACCTCCTACTTGATTTTATTTCACTATTTCGTTTGTAACAACTTTTGAAAGGCTTCAGTCAGGTAGGTAAATTACAGAAGAAATTTTTACCAAACTTTTGACAGCATTAGACATTTGTATTAGGGACTCATATTGCCTACTTTGATTATCAAGAAGTTCTTTTTCATTAGTGGAAGTCCAGATACTGAAGAATTTAAAATCGCACTGCATATCCCTTTTGGGTTAATTTGTTTGATATCCTTTGGACCATGCGACTCTGTGCGTAAAGCATAATTGTTCATTCATCAAATAAATTACTGTTATAAACTTATCAAATCAAAGTAGTAACCAACATAATTAAAAACATTTATTCACTTTAATGGGTTATCTTTTACCTCTTGGAAGTTAACTCCTCTGAAGAGCAACCGTCTTGCTCTAGAAATTCAGGAAAATGTGCGTGCCTTTGACAAGAGCGTCTCTTTCCCTCCAGGGAGGGGTGCCGAGAGTGCTTTGCAAACCGTAATGCAATCCCCTTGTCTTTCTACACCGACAAAGGAACTTTTAATGTACCTTCGTCCCCCTTGCAACAAGTCTGCCGCTGTCATCGCGTGATGCGACGGGGGTCTTCCTCGACGTCTCCAGGGGGGTGGTGAGATGGAATAAGGAAATAGAAGTCGCATTACTTCCAGCTCTTGCGGCCTTTCCCGAGATCCCCCGGGCGTTCGGGGGTTAGTAATTGGATTCGGAGGGGTGAGTAGACATTCCAAAATTGGACTCGGGATTTAGTTTCGATGATTCTCTTTCTGGAGATGTAGACCGATGTAGAATGCGTAATCAGATCGGAGGTTCGTTCTCCTGATGTAGGTTTTGCTAAGAGACCTCTTCCGTGTGCCATTCTAAGCCGAGCTTTCCTTATTTACTTAAGGAATCATGTGTTCGACAAGAATTGTTACTTTACCTTAGATTGCTTGAAACCGGAATGGAGTTTCTTTCCCTAAGTGATCCCGTTTCATTCGCGAGGAAAGTATTGCTTATTTAAAATTTAACTATTTCGGTGTTGTGTTTGATTCATATGGTCTGATTCTAAGAAAGTTATTTCCTGAAGTTTGAACCCTTAGACTTCAATAGCTTATTTGCATTATCATGATTCTCAGTTCGATCAAGATGATTGTGAGAAATAAAGAAGTTGCAAAGCATAAAAGATCCTTAACTCTTCTGTGCTGTGAAGCAAGGATCTAATGTCCATTCTTTACAGGTTTGTCATAAACCCCCTTTTAACTTGCACTTAAAATTTCAATTAGCGCCATGTGTGCTTTTAAATTTTAATAAATAACAGATATGTGTGTGAAATTTGAATATAGTGGAAAGGAATCTGAATCTGAAGTCTTGCTAAGACATTTGAAGAAAAAATTAAGTGACCATAACTTCTGGAATAATTTAAATATTTTATTGTAATTTGTGAACAAGACGATATACTATATTCTAGGTCAGGGGTGGCCACCCCTTTTGAGAAGGATGCCACTATCTGATAAAAAAAATTGTGTGCCATTTTCAATTCTTTTCCTAATATTAAACAAACAAATAAAAAAGACGAAAAGGTGACAATATTGTTATTTATTATCTTACGGTATTTTCACGCAAATAGTATTTTTTTTTAAGTGCAAGTCTATGTTGTGGAAATTTAACTATTTTAAATAAAGACAAAAGTACTACTTAGGCTCAATTGTCAATAAACTTTTTACAGGTTCAATCAGTTAAGTTAGGCATAAAATAAAAACAAGCAATTTAAAAGATTTAATTCTAAATAATTATTAAACCGTCAGTACTTACTTAATTTAGCTTTTGAAATTGTACTCCCCCCCCCCCAAACATGTATAGTAGGATTATCTATTGAAGATGCTATCAAAATTAAGTTGTATTAGAATCTTACATTAACTAGTTTGAGAGAAATTATGTTTTTATGTTCATAATAGAAAATATTTATTCTCAAATATGCTGATTCAAATTTCGAGCTTTTTTGTTTGTTTGAAATAACTGCATTTCAATAAAATTGTGAAAAAATTTGTTTTTATTATTTTTTCAAAAAGTCTTCTCGTGCTATTTTTACAACTCCAGGGGGTGGCGACCCCTGTTCTAGGTGAAAATTATTAATGTATAAAGTGAATTTAATTTTGTCCAGTTTTTCTCACCATTGGAAAAGTTCTCTTTTACGAAATAAAATACCCATCAGGTTCTATTCCCTGGCCTTCTCCAGGTGTAGAATGCAGTTGGAAGTAAACGAAGTCCATTTCACCTATAATGCATTGTTAAAATTATTTTTTCATATGTCCAAAAAGTTCTTTTATTTGAAATACAATTATTTGTTAAATACGTCTCGTAATCTATTCTGCTGAATATTTCTCTAAATGTAATAAATACCAATATATCACGCCACTAGTGTTGAACAAAAATGATTGAAAAAGATTTCTCTGTTCTTTTTTTATATACTTCATAACTAAAGACGGTCATAAGCGAGATAAAATTGCTATATAAGCATAGCTATTAGCTATATAAGCATAGCTATTGCTATATAAGCATAGCATATGCTATTCGGCAATGTTGTCATTTTCTTTAAAAAGCGAATATTTTCTGAGTTATTATTGATTAATCTCGTCCTTTAAAAAATTATCTTTATTCAAAATGCCAAACCACGAACTTAATTTGAAATAAATTGTTAACAAAATGCATTCTGATTGACTCTGTTGATATATCACTAAGCCGCTTAGGAAGTGCGGAAAACATTCTTTGCAAAAAAAAAAAAAAACTTCTACGTTTGTTGGAAATTCCCACAGATTCCTTTTTATCGTGAAGCAATTGTATTGCATCAATCCCATATTTGTATTCAGCCCAACACCTCAGTGGAGCGATTAGGACAATAAAAACATACCTTGTGGAGACACGCCCTGAGATTACCGCTGTTTTCCCTCCCTCATGTCAGTGCAAAATTTGTTTCTTTTCGTAACACAACGCCTCCCTTGGAATTTTCGCATGGCTTTTTTTAAATCGCTGCCCCAGAGACCGAGTGGCCAGTGGTCAAGCTCTGCGTGCAAGTCGAAGACGCACGCCTCTTTCTAGACATTAAAAACTGGATAATTTATGGTTAATTACAGATCAGTTTTTAAATAAATATTGGGTTGATTTTCTGTTAATAAATTCACTAACCCCCAGTGGCGTAACGTACACCCCCGAATTGCGGGAGCCCTTGTGTTCTATGGGGCCCAAAGCCTAACTGACGCCAACTAAGCATTTGGGCTTTGGGCCCCAAACCTGATTTTGCAGGGGAGGCCTAGTATTCTTCGTTACGCCACTGTTAACCCCTTAACTGCCGCCTGCGTATGTATCGCAAAATTCGGAGTTTGACGCGCACCTATACTTTCAATCTAAACTTTTAATTTTTATATATATTCGCCGTAAAACACGCACTCCCTTTTTTTTTTATGAAAAAACCTAAAATGTACTTGCGCAATGCTCTTATGTTTTGAAGTCATTTTTTCGAGGTATTCCAAGCTTTAGAAGAAAAAAATAGCATACTTTTAAATCTCCAACGCTTTAAGTTCAAAAGGAATCCTCATTTCTTTCAAATAAACAGTATTTCTGTCTATGTAGTGGTCTAATTTTTTTCTATGCTCATCTTTTTTTTATTTTTAAAGCCCTCATTTTTATACCTGGCGAAAACCCGCACCCGTGCATTTCAATCTATTTTTTTGTGTTCAAAGTGCGCGTTATCCGCCAGATTTTACAGCATATGTCTTTCTGAAATGCGATTTTTTTCTTGGCTTTGCCATCAGTAAAACTATTCCGAAAGCTTTGTAATGCAATACAATGACGAAAGTTTTTTACAAAGAATTGACTTATTTCGGATAAGGATTTGGTTATTTATGCTGTTTCTCTTCAATACACCGCATTCCCACGCCTATGTGAAAAACGGCGGTACTGGGGAGCAAATTGTCTTAAAGTGGTTAAGAATTCTATTTTATCGTCAGTGTTCCCGTATTAGTTAATGAAAGGCTTGTAGATTCTAGGGTAAAAATCGCCATCAAAGGCTATTCTGTGGAATATCTATTTAGAACTGTAAGAATGTCAATTTAAAACTTCCAAATTATCTCAATGTAATTGACATTTTCGAGAATGCGGGTACGGTTTTCAATGTTTTTGTCTTGTAACGTTCTCCAAAATTACGTCGTTTTGCAGTTTAATAGTGACTTAAAATGTAATATATTTATATTAGATATTAATAGAGGCTAATTAATTCCTTAGAATATTCTTGAAAAAGGAACTTTTATCATACTTTTTCAAATCTTGACATTTTAACTCATATTAGAATTGGTGATGAAATAATTTCCATTTTACAAAATATCAATAATTTATTAATTTATACTTATGAATAACTTATACTTAAAAATACTTGAAAACCATTATGCTCATTTAAATTTTTTAAATTTTATTTTGTAACTTATTTTACTTACGTTATATAATATACTTCAATCTTATTTTTTACTATGGTCTTTTATTCAACTCGTAGGTCTTCTTTATAGGCCCATTATAAATATTTAGAACCTATTCCAATTGCGTGCACTTGGATACCTCCGTTAGCTGTTCTGTTTTCTATTATACGACATAAATTTCGTTCAGACGGCTTGGAATCTCATTGCAAATATGCCCATTTTCTTCCGCTCTAGATATTTGGCCATCCCTCTTTCCAAAAACAGTCGAACGTTGCAGTATTGGTTCGCCTCTTGACAAGACCACAAAATACATGGCATGGGTACCGACCTTTTCCCACCGCTGGGCGGCGCCATGTCTAGTTTCTATAGCAACCGATTCGTAATCGACTGTCGCCATATTACTAGCGACACGTGACAAATTGGCCGCGGCGCTGTTGCCACACTGCTGAAACTAATTAGTAAAAATGTTGTTCTCTGAATGGCTACGGCAGTATTCTTCGTAGAATAATGCATTGCCTTGTCTACTTTCTTCCACCCCCAACTTTTTTCCCCTTTATTTTCTCTCTTCCCTTTTACTTTATTTTTTTCCCTCTCTTTCGCCTTCTCCGTTTCTGTTTGCGACAAAACCTTTTGTCGTTTTCGGTACAAATGGTTGATGATGTGACACATGTCGATTTTCTCAAAAACCTTTTTTTCCCCTCCTTTTTCTCTTTCTTTTACTTTTTAAGTTACCTTTTCCCCCCTCTGGCTTCTACTCTTACTTGATTGACTGTTAGGAGGATTACTGCGGTTTCTTTTTAAGGGAGACATTAAGAGAAATATGCACATTTTACTCTTGTTCTTTTTTTCCCCTTGCATTTTGACTTTTATCGACTATTTGATGGTATCTACCGTTAAAGAAAGTCAGCTCTTCCATCATGCTAATAGTATATATACAAAGTTATATTTTATTTACATATTTAGAATTTATTTCTTGTTACATTGGTTGATAAATGATTTGCATACTAAATTCCTTTATTTCTTTTTCAGGTGAGTGGTGATCTTGCAAGATCTCTCATTTTGATTGGTAATATAAACTCGTTTTTTTTTAAAAATTACAGATTTGAATGATTGTGTGTTTGGTTTTTAGGTGAATAGTAAGTTACCTGTAGAACATATTAATCCCTCTTGAGGAATTAACTACTTATCTTTTCATTTCAATATAATACCTGTTACTGAACATTATAAAATGCTAGATATTATATTGGAAATTTTTTTTTTTTGTCATTATACAGTTAGTAATAAATTTTAAGATATTTGAGATCGTTTTATGAAGGGGAAGAAATTAATCTAAATCGCATAAACATGAAATTCGAAGTGCGTATAATTCAGCTGATAGAAAGCGAACTAATTTAATAAATATTTAATCATTCTCCAACTATTGATTTCAAAATCAGTATTTTAGGGAAGATATGCGATAATTAAGTATGCTGTTTAGATTTTTAATTTTCAAAAAAAAAAAAAAAAAACGGAGAACTTAACCGTTTTTTAACAAATTTCTCTCCCTAAAGACTTAATTTTTTTTATGTGCAGTCAAGACTAATTTCAAAATTAAATTCTTAATATATCGATAGAAACGAATGTTTCTCCGCTGATAAATAAAGAATTAATTTGCATTATTTACTAAAAATATTTCAATCATGGAAACATTAAAAAAAAATGTGCGGACAAAATGTCTGATATGCTTCATGGTTTTGTTTGCGATGTTTAGTTTGATATTGATTTAGGTGTTTGCAAATTGGATGAGAATTCCACCCCCTCCCCTCCTTTTTTTTACTTAAAATAATTTTATTTTTAGTTTTTGTGTAAATCCCTGCCTTATTTTTAAAAATCTACTATAAGACCAGTGTAAGGCCTTTCAAGACATATTGGATAAATCCAGCGACGACTAAAAAAAAAATGCCTCATTCGGTGTAAAGTTTTCAACAGGTGTTCATATTCCGGAATTATGTGTAAAATATTTCAAATTTAAAACTAGAAACTCAAAACAATTGCCATAAATTATTTTTGCATAAAATCTGTTTTAGTAACATGAAAGAACCAAAATTTGAATTGACAAAATCAAAATTCAGGCCCCTTTATCTTAACAATTGGAAAAGCGAGAACAAGAAATAATGTTTTATACATAAGAGACAATCTCTCTTGTTTCAAATGTGTTTGATACATGCTTATAGAATTATGTATTTCAAACCATTGATAAAAAAAATTCTAGACTTTAAGTATGCCTTCAATGAAAGCGTTTATAGTGTAATATCTGTTCATTAGTAGAACTCTCCCCGGTAATATTTATTAAGACTGACGTAGAGGGTGACCGGGTTGTCCATTGTATCTCCCAAAAAAGACCAGCTATTCTTTCCTCGAGCTTGGGTATAACACATGTAAACCGATTCGGAAAACGGCTTTGATGTCGCCAAACCTTTTCTTTCTCCGACATCCAGACGATATTTAGTCTCAACGTTCTATAGGAAGGAAGCTCCGGTGAACAACATCCATAGTGCTGTGTCCTCCTCACGCATGTTGGCCGCAAACGACTTGAATGAATGAATGAAGAGTAATGTCGCCTATCGTGTCAAAGACACACCTTCAGTGTCAATGTCACAAGGCGATTTATAGCCTTCCAGATGGTGAGCAAGATACAGTGTTATATAAAATGTCTTTTTGAGCTAATAGCTGTTTGATCCCTCGCGTTACCATGTTATGAAGTAATTTAAAGGGTTCACGACGTCACAATAGAGATCATTTAAGTTCAAAAGAGTTGCGCGATTTGCATAAGAAAATATTTTTAACGAAAGCAGTTTTCTTTTTAGATCAAATTGTATTTGTATGCCCCCTGTGTCATTCTTCATTTTTGAAAATATTTTGAGTTTGCGTTTACTCTTAATTTTTCAAAAAAGTATCACTTCATCTGTCTTTCTCTTAACTTAATTAAATGCATCCCCCCCCTTTATATTCGCAATTACATTTATTACAGTTGTTTTGTTGGGGGCGAATATCGGGTGAGTCTAAATTACGCAAATGGATGGAGACGAAGTAAGATTGAAAACCGCCGCAGTCTGTGAGTAATGAGGCGTTTATGGTCACGCACAAATTGAACTCCTCTTTGGAAGAGCGTCTCTTAATTCAGAATCTCGTTCGTTTAATCCTTTACCGGTGCTGAAAACCATTTTCGTTCCGTAAAACTCCAAGGATTTTTAAACCGACCCCTAATTACAAGACGGTTAAGCCCACTCTTTCGCTCGTAATTTTACAACCACTTTTCTCTGCCTCCGCCTTCCGAAACGGCCGATTCCTTCTCAAAAGAGGCGAAATTTGAAAACTATTTTTGAATAGGGAACTGATAAATTCGAGCGTGTCGTCTGCTCATTAAGGGACGATAATCGCACCGGCGATTCGAGCGCGCCCTCTGCCGGAACTCCCCCTCCATCTTTTCGAACGGATGGGTTTGGAGAGGGAAAAATTGATGTACTTTTTTTTATGAAATCCCTGAATTGTTGCGTAAAAATTTTTGTATCCAGACGACGAGATAATAAGGGTTTAGTTTTCCGCCTAGAAAAGAATTCGCTTTTCCTAGATTTGCATAAATAGTTAAGGTTCCTTAAAAAAGAGCTTCGGTTTGAAATTAAGTTCTTAGCCTAAAGAATGTAAAAAATAAAAAAATAAAAATTAATGAGATTTGGTTTGTAATAGTTAGTGTGTAGATTATATTTATAGTAACAGTGCTGGTTATTGTAGTTGGTAAAGATAGAGATAAAAAGTATTCGTTAATTTTAGCTTGTTTGAAATTAAGGAAAAAGTATCAATTCTCTAGTATGCTAAAAACAACTATCTTTCAATGTTAATAATCAATTAATAATTGTAATGGAATAATTATTTTAAAAAATAAACTCAGAAATAAATGGATTTCGGATTGCTAAAAATTGATACATTTCTCCTAGCATGGTAAACTTTTCTGCCCAAAATAATAAAATTTGATCTTTAAAAATTGTTTTTAAAGAATTTTGCGATTCCTATTTCTGTGTTCGTTTATTCTAAAAAGATATTTCAAAACATCATCCTTTAATCTCGACCATTGTCTTATGTGGAACACGTTGTCAGCGTGTCACGGGTTCGAGTCATGGTGCCACTGTTTACCCGCCTTGTGTAGAAGGGGCTAAAGCACGTTAAATCTGTGGATTTCAAACTATCGAGGTCTCTCCATTGGCAATATCCCTCATGTTGATTAAAAGTGCGACATTAATATAACTGTCTCTATCGCCTAGTGAGCCTTTTTTTAAAATTCATTATATCAGGATTTGAACAAATTTAAATACTTGTACGCAGAAAATATTATTTATTAAAACACGTAAATTATTCTATAAACGAAACTCACTTTTTCTTACCTCTTCTCGCTCTAAATTGAACACAATTGTGCTATTTTTCAGGCCTTGAATGAACCCTATTAGAGCATTTGTTCTTAAAGGCTATTTGTTGTTGATATATACTAAATAAATTACTGTATCGGTTATTGAGGCAAAGAAATGAAAATGTTTTCATGTTACGTCTTCTCCGCCTTCAAGTATGCTGTTAATTTTCTCTTTTCTGTTATTTCGTTTCATTTGATAACTCGCTGCTTTGTTCGGACGCAATTCTGCTTTTCTTCTAATCCGTTCCTTTTGTGTTATTTAATACAAATGTGAATCGTTTCTTTGCTTTTATAACCATTTTCCATGATGCCTCTTGTTCGTTTTGTTAAATCCTTCTAAACAAGTTTCCGTTAAAAAGTACATTTTTCATTTAAATGGAACAGTGCCATTATAAATAGGGATGTATATTGTTATCATTTTTTAATTTTCTGTATAACATACTTCCAATCCTCTTTCTTTAAATTCGAAATCCTACTCCCTTGTCACATTTCTCTTTGGGTTGTAGAAAAGTGGAGTGTGCCGCGCGCTGCTTGTGTTGTCGTGGCAGGTATACATCTGACGCAGTAGGTATCTGTAACTAGCCCCCTCTCCCTTCTCTACTCGCTATACTTCCACGCACTTCCAAGATCGATATTTCGCGTCAATCGATACACGCTCTCCCCTTATTTCCTATTGTTGAAAACGATCTTGTCGCTCCACCTCTTCGTGGGGGAAGAGGGGGTTGCCCTGGGAAATACGGAAGAAAGCCCCTATTTATTGTTATACTCTTGCGAGTTCTCCTCCAAGGGTGTTGCGCCCTAAGGTAGGCGCGCTGTACACTGTTTCATGTGCCAACTCCGGGATTTGTGCCACGCGAATGTTTTTAGGGAAAGGGTTGACAAATGCTCGAAAATCTCCATTGGTTGCTTGACATGCAATAAAAAACCAGGAGTTTCTTTTTTCGCTTCAGAATCCATATAACTGATTTGTAAAAGCTGGCAGTTTGGTAGAAGTTGAAAATAACTTTTTAACTCAATGTTTTTGGAAAATATATTGCTTTTCTTGTTTTAGACATCGTAAGCATTTGTGTGATTCAATTTCTGATTCCCCCAAAAGGTAGAACTATTGTAAGTAATATTAAATTCATCTAATTTTTGAAAGTGTATCCTTGCTATGGTATGAAGGCCAGGAAACTAATATTACTTTTGTCGTCACTTTTCTTGTTTCATAGAAAAGGCTTTGTAAATTAACGAAATCTACGACCACAAGACTTACAATTACAGGTGTTTTTGTATTGGATATGGAGTAACAAAGGGTATTATCCCACCACAAGACTTGCATATTGTAACGTTATTTTAGTAAAAATCTAAATTCAGATCGTAATGGACGAAGATTGAAGAAGCTATAATGGTCTTTTGAATTGCCAATTATTGTATTGTTTTTAAGTAAATGAATGCAATTTTCAAGACAGAAATATTAAAACACTATTAAAGTGGTCTCGTGAGAAAACTTTCCTCAAATCCAATCGTTTTATAAATTCTACAACAAGTGAATAAACCATTTTTAGCAAAAATATTTGCTGCAATTTTCAAAAAATTATGTTTATAGTTTTATTTAGTCATGATAGTATCGTTATCAGTGGTGTAATGTACACCCCGCATTGCAGGGGGGGGGGCAGGGACTTTAGGGGGCCCAAAGCCTAACTGACGCCAAGTACGTATTAGTGCTTGGAGTCCAAAAGCTGACTTTGCAGGAGGGCCTTAATATTCTCCGTTACGACGCTGATCGTTATTCGTAAATTCTCAAATCGGAATAGTATCCTTACAATGGAAGTGTATCTAATAATTCTACCTTGAAGGACAATATATAAAGAATATCACGTTTCTATTATACTCACCATAATTTTTTATCCCTTTTATAAGACAGCTAACGGATAAGATGCATTTCTAATACAGATGAAGCTCCACCTGTGCTTCCCCACATAGTAAGAGTACTAACAAAACAAGTATTTCCCCAAGAACTTGCTGCAATATCTATGCAGTTTATATCTCGATTCTACCGGCTGTGTTTCTCCAATATCCCCCTATATTAATAATTCATGCCTCTTCCCCATATTTCCCAGAGGTAATAAATAGCAGTGGAGGAAAGGACACATTCATAAAGGAAGGGGGAGTGAAGATGCAGTGCCAAAGTGACACGTGAAGGTAGCAATTGCTCTCCGGAGGCGAGTTTTCAGCTCCTGTTATGTGATCTTCTGGGGATGAAAAAGCAGATGGCATCATTTAGGAAAGGGAGACTTACCTCGGCTTCCAGACAGGAGGTAAAAAGACAAAGTAATGGCTCACGTCTTTCAATCATGGCCTGTTGTCTTCTTCGGTAATCACCAATTGAAGACTTTTCCCCGTCCATGAAACGTTTGTCTTAGTCCCTGTAACTGGAAATGGAACGGGAGTTCGTAGTTTAATATGATTGGTGATGCTACATTGATCATGGTCATAAAGAGAGATGATCATACAAACCTTGCATCCGAAAGATGAAGTTAAAAGATTGTTAAGGTTTTAAGCTCGTCTGTATTTTCCCATCTTGAAAAATTTCTTGATTCACTATTGACTTGATGGCATCTTGATAAAGGTATGCCGTCGCTTAAAATTTTATAGGAGA
Organism: Trichonephila clavata; assembly: GCA_019973975.1. Lineage (NCBI taxonomy): Eukaryota > Metazoa > Arthropoda > Arachnida > Araneae > Nephilidae > Trichonephila > Trichonephila clavata. The sequence goes on from BMAO01031313.1 coordinate 19,584, forward strand.
TATTCATCTTTAAGAAACTTTCAAAACAATTTAGAATTATCGATGAAAAGTTGTAATACCGAATTACTATTTTAAATGTAACACAACTATTTTATTTTTACGTAAAGCAAATTTTAAATAAAATTTCTAGTTTTAAGAAAAAATTATGTTATTTTAGAAAGTTGCGTATTTTTAATCCCTGAAGAACATTTAATTCATATTTGAAACTCTTTTTTGGTACTAAAAAGGTACAGCATTTGAATTCTAGAATACTGCCTCTCTTTATTACACTTCCAGTTAAGAATTTGTTGTACAATTAGTACTACTTTGAGTTACTTTATGCATCTGTATGAGGGTAAGAATTATGTACTTGTAAAAGCATTTTTGTCGCGGTTTTTCCTCTTCATGTTGATTGTGAAGATCTCACTCATTATTGCGATTACCCCCTGGGGGGATCCGAATGCTGCATGGATGGAGAGGCCATTGAATCAAACTTGAAATGATTGTGAGCAAGAAATTGTAATTTATTTAATTAAGTTAGATACTTTAAATGACTACCCGAAATGCAGACTAGACAAGCTAAATACATTTTCCAGAATGGGCAGTTTCAATTTTATACTTATCTGGACGAGATGCAACCCGTCGGTCTTGCCAGTCTAAAAACTTAGCTAATATTGCATAGCAAAAAATACGACAGTATGGCTTTGACACGATTCATTGTGACAATTTCGTCCACACGCATTTGCAATCTTTATTCTTTTTTAAATAATTTATCATACTGACTACTAGTGACGCTCTTTTATACTGAGACTTTATTCTAGCTTAAAATGCCAGCTTGGTTGGACCGAAGAAAACCTTTGTTAGAGAGGATAGACCTTGCGGATAGTCCATTGTTACATTATGAGCAGAAAAGAGAGCTTGAACTGTGCCTTTCAAAGCAAACAATACGAAATAATTTGTAGGATTTGCGTTATATTTTTTGATATTAACTGTAAATAAGAGCAACATACAACTACATGTATATAGCTTTCCAATTGCAGGATCTTTTATTTATTAATTTTCCATTATAAAAAGTGTAAAACTTTTCAAAGATTTTTTTATATATATAAATTTGACTTTTAATAACCCTTCCACACATTTCCTTCTCCAAACTACTTGTAAGGATGGGAGGATGGTTTCATTTGGAAGATGTATAATCACTAACATATTGGTCGCTATACCTTAGACAAAGGAATTCTGAGTGCTAATTTTTATACGAAAAAGAAACAAGGTATAAAAAAAACTAAGCTTTGAGGATCCAGATTTTTTCCCCAGACCATATGACTAGCTAGAATGCCCAAAGAAAAAAGCAGAGATCTTAGCGGTGACCAAAATGGCGTCTGCTGTTGACTGTGCAAGGAAGAGGAGGATTGACCCGTGGCGTAAAAAATGAACATTTTCTGCGGAATAAAGATAAGAGGATTTATCTGGCAGTTGCTACGGAGACTGGGTTAACAACGGTTTCCATGGTGATGCCTCTTCCCCTCCCTTTACTCGGGTCTTAAGTGCGCCCAATTGAAATCCAGGCGCTCTCTTATTTGCGATGTTTGGGTTAGTTACGAGCTGAACATTGATCGAGTAATTAAGGAAACGGAAAAAGAAACATTTAAATTCAATGGAATTTGCCCTCTTCCCCAATCTCATGATACATATTTGTCATTGTTCTGTATTACAATATGTCTGCAATTCGGGGACATAATCAGAGGATTCGTTGAAATCTTAATTTCAGCGCTTTTATATGTAATCCTATCAGTTATGATTAGTTTTATTTTGAGGGAACTTTTTGTTGCAATAATTGTGTGTGTGTAATTAGATAGACTTTGTTGGTTCTTAGAAAGAATGAAGGGAAATATTCAGTCATGCATTTTGTTATAAATGATAGATTATTGAGCAGATTTATTGTGTGCTATACAAATTGGTAAATACATTTCTTATCTTGTGGAAGAACGAGAAATACAAATACTTCGATAATATTAAAAATGTATAAAATATATAGATGTATACAATGAATTCTTTACTCAAAATTTTAGCTTAGGAATATATTTGATAAACGAGTCATTTGAAGTTTGATAGGAATGATGTGTCTTCTTTGTCTTTTTTTATTCATCTGTGTAAATTATAAGTGGATTTGGAAATTTGTGTAAATATTTTATTTTTTAAAATATCTGTTAGAGAGTAGGATGCACACACACATATTTACCATTTCAATTTAAAATAAAACTACTCTTTCATATGGATAATTTTTGATATAATGGATTCAACATTCCTATATTACGGCTGTGCTTTTGTTCAGGAATTGTATAAAGCATTTTTATATGCTTTTCAAATACAATGTTTTTATATAAAAAAGATCTTATACATTCTTTAATAATAATAATAATAAAAGATATTAACTATAAAAGATCTTAATTTACAGTGAGGGCTCTTATGCTAAATAAGCAACTCCATTACAAACACTTAATTGAATGCGTAATACAAATTACATCCTATATTTACATATTATATTACAGATATATTTGACTATATCTCCAATGCTGCGACAGTTGGACTTTGGCCTTCTCAAGAATTTCCTTCCAAGCTTCTCTTTTTTTTTCGGCCATGGTCTTCCAATTGGTCACTCTTAGGGTAGCGAAATCCCATTCTAGGCAGACAACCTACTTGAGGGTGGGTCGACCCCCAGTTCTTTTTTCAGTGGGCTTAGCCAAAAAGATTTTCTGTGTTGGAACGTTCTTTCTTCATTCTAATTAATAACCATGACCAGCCATTGAACTACATGTTGATAACTATTTTCCTCCTTATTTTAAAACTGCGTTCACTTTGGCCAACAATAGTCCTTACGCCGATAATATATTCCTAAAATATTTGTAATGATATGTAAAATATATATTATGAAAATATGTCTAACAAAAATATAATCAGTAAAAACTTTGGTTTGAAATCGTGTAGTATCTTTAAATTATGATTTTTTTTTCCTGATAATTATTGCATGCAACATCATTTACAATGTTAAGTATAACAATTGATTAAATAAGTTATCGCAATTTTTGCTTAATTGAACAAAAATTAACAAAATCAAAAATTAATTACATAGTTAAAACTTGATTAAAAATTCTTTTTTAGTCCCAGTGAAAATATTTTCCTCTCTATGTAAACATAAATATTGTTGGCTCTTAAAGTCAGATAAACATTAGAAGGAAATAAATATAAGTTATCTTCCTCGTAATACGTAACGGGTATTGACAAAGCAGTAAAACCGGTCACATTTCGAACCATCACGGTAAGATTTTCATTCGTCAAAATGAATAATTTTTGCTTCCGTTTTAATAATTTCGAATTCGCTTCAGATAATGGCGCTGGAGAGAAGGAAACAATCTTCGAAGGTATTTTCAGAAAGGAGGGTGAAAGGTGCTGGGGATGAAAGAAAATCCCTCTCTGCTGTTCGAAACCATTCTCCGTATGGTTTCCTTCGCTCGATGCCTTATTTTCTCGTAATTAAGTGAAATTATCTCCGTTTTCTCTCCTGATAATTAGCCATTTTGAAACAATTATAAAGCCATTATCACTCTTCCGTCCCCCGTAGCTATTCCACCCTCCTTTCTTGGAGAAGCACTTTAATTGAGAATGCAAATGAAGAACGGTTTTTTTTAATATATATATTTTATCTTTTTCTCTCTCTTCTTCACTCTTTAGGCTTTTTAGAGCGACTGACAAAACAAATATTTGTACAACAATTTTTCATTTTTTAAATATGCAAGATTTTTTTTCTTCCTATTGCTTATTTATGCGCGTGCAAATGTTATGTTAGAGCGTTTTATTTCACTTATCTCACTTGCAATCGTTACACTGTGTGCTCATAGTGAAACACTGAATTTTTTTTCTTTGGTATGGGATCAATTACTTTGTTGATGTATTCAGTGCTTCCTCCTTGATAGGTACATAATTATCGAATTTCATTTTTTAATTAAGTATCTTTTAATATATATATTCATAATTTTTTTTTTTTTTTTTTGCCATTAATTGTGCAATCTTTTTGTTTCGCTACGCAAAAACAAATATTTTTGTTGAAGAAAAATAGTTATCTTTCTGGTTATTTCCTGATACTTTGCAACACCACACATTCACCATTTGATTTCAATTTCATAACTTACAAAGAATTTTTATTTTTTATTTTTATTATAGCCAAATAAATTTACTTATTGGTTGGTATTTTGATATATTCCATGTGATGAGAGAAAATTCAGTTAGTAGATATGCAATGGAAACAGTGCTTTTTTTTATCAGTAGTAGGTACTCGTATATAGTAATTATGAATGGAGACAATAAGGACATCGTTTTACTTCATGCTAAATTAATCTTCAAAGATTGTCATTATCTCATCGGTAAAACATTTTAATGTAATTTTGAAAATTAGTCCAATGATTTGTTGCTACTAATTATTGCTTAAGGATTCCTTTATGAAAAATAATAATTTAACGAATACTTTATGGAATGGTAAATGTTAAACTTCCACATTTTAAAATTAATTTTACAAAAGCTGTATTACTTGCGTTGTCTGTTAAACTGCACACTTTGGAAACATCCCCTATCATTGGAATTTACTTACCAAGTTGTTTCTTGTGTAACATTCCCGCATGTTATTCTTACGGCCTCCCTTGTTCTCCCCCCCCCACACACACACAGATCGCAGTTGTACCAGCGATCATCATCAGTGCGTGGCCAGCGTCTTCTTGCCCCCACCCCCTCTTTTTTTGGCCCGGGCCGCCTTTTCGTGCCTTCCTAATGGCGGTCGCCACGCTCTCTTCGGACGGACCCAGAATTTTGGTGTTTGTCTCTGACCTTTCGTATTTGTTGCCTCTCCACCCCCTTTCTCTCTGAATATTCTTTGCGGTGAGCGTGATTCGCTTGCGATTTTCCTGAATCATTTGTAATCTGTGAGAGGAGATTCATCCGTTCTGCGGGAAGTTTTTCCTCTTTGTCAATAATGCCAAAGGTTGGCTCTGTAATGATTTAAAGCAAATAGCTTTGTTTTAAATGTATTGACATGAGTGTTTGCTTTGCCACAATGCAATCAAGTTGAAAATACACTCATACTCATTCAAGTTCAATTTTCCATTTTCAATTCATAATAGTAAAAATTCACTTTTTTTAAATCAAATTTTTCTTTCATTTGCATTTAATATTCCTTTAAACGATAGATGCTTCGAACGAAATATTTTAAAAATTTTTATCTTTTCGAGGAAATTTACCTCCTCTTTGTGTTTCAAGAAAGTTAACGACTTTAAAATTTACTATCATTATATTAGACTAGCCGTTACCCGCCCGCTTCTCTGGGTATTTCATGATGTTTTATAAATTTTTACTGCTCATATATATGTATAAACTATTGATATATAAGTCCTAGCACATTAAGAATTCGATTGTATTGGAAAATATACTTATACCTGTAACTGTCACCTGTTGATAAAAAAAGGGCAGAACTCATCTAATTTGTATTTTCTAAAAATCTCTAAAATTGGAGTATAGAATGATGTTTGCTCTTTCGTATCCCAGAAACCAAGTGGATTCCCGCAAAACCAATTTTCGGTGGATCTCTACTCCGTAAATTGAACATGCAAGCCAAATTCAAGTCTAAATCTAACAGAAAAAAAACAAAAGTTTTACTATCAATATCCCCGTAATCCCGTTGAGAGCCGTTTTCCAAAGTAACCGCTCTTAGCGGATTTCAATTCAACTAAAGAGAAATGCAAACCAAATTTCATTATTATAGTCCTTGTAGCTCGAAAAAAGGAAATTTTTTTTGTCAATACGTCCCAGTAACCCCTTGCACCCCCCCCAGTACTTGATTTGCTTAAAATACATTCATAGTGGATCCCTATTCAACAAAAGAAACATGCTTAACAAATTCCAAGTATATGGGTCTAACAATTAAAAACAGGAATTTTTTCTGTAACTCCTCTTGACCCCTCGCAACCATCCTTAGGGTCATTTTTTTGTTTTACTCTTTGTTAGAGGAATTCTATTCCACGAAAGGAACATGCCTAACAATTTTCAAGCAGGATGATCAATAGTTTTAAAAATGGAAATATTTATCGATTACGCCTCTTAATCTCCCGAAATTAATTGGTAGTTGATATTCGCGAAACCCATTTTGTACGGTTCTCTACTTTACGAAAGGAATCTGCTTATAAATTTCAAGACTGTACGTCTAATAGTTTAAAATGGGGATAATTATCTATAACGCCACTGGAGCCTCCGCAACGCCTCTTCTGGGTCTGTTTTCACAAAACTAGGGAATTGCACACTATAGAAAGAATCTGTAGCAAAATTTGAAGCTGTGCGTCCAATAAATCAAAAATGCCAATAAAATTATCAATAACGCCCTAACTCACGTACGCCACCTGGGGTCGATTTTCACAAACATTTTGTGCGTGTATCTCTATCTATGAGGAGGAATCTGCTTACCAAATTTCAGACGCGTCTAATAGTTTAAAATAGAATCATTGATATGTGCCTTAACCCCGCAAACACCCTTGATTAAGGGGCCAATTTTCCCCAAACCCGTTTTGTAGCGGATATTTACTCCATGAAAGAAACATTCCTACCAATTTTCAAGCAGGTTGGTCAAGTAGTTTAAAAATGAAAATATTTATCTGTTACGCCACTTAATCCCCTGCAACACCACTTAGAGGTCTGTTTTCACAAAACTTTCTTATAGCTGATCTCTACTCTATGAAATAAATCTATTTATCAAATATAAAGACTGTGCGTCTAATAGTTTAAAAATGGAAATAATTATCTATAACGCCCCTTAAGTCCCGCAACGCCACTTGGGGGCAATTTTCACGAAACCCATTTTGTAGCGTATCTCTACCCTATGAGAGGAATCTGCTTACTAAGTTTCAAGACTACGTCTAATAACTTAAAAATCGGAATTTATATTGCCCCTTAACTCCCCACCCCCGCAACACCCCTTGGGGGTCAATTTTCCCAAAACCCATTATGTAGCGAATATTTACTCCAGGAAAGAAACTTACCTACCAATTTTCAAGCAGGTATGTCAAGTAGTTTAAAAACGGATATATTTATCTATTACGCCCCTTAATTCCCCGCAACGCCACTTAGAAGTCTGTTTTCACAAAACCCGTTTTGTAACTGATCATTATTCTACGAAAGGAATCTATTTATCAAATTTAAAGACAGTGCGTCAAATAGTTTAAAAGTGGAAATAATTATCTATAACACCCCCTAAGCCCCTGCAACGCCACCCATGGGTGTCGATTTTCACCAAACTCATTTTGTAGCGGATTTCTACTGTATGAAAGGAATCTGCTTACCCAATTTCAAAATTGTACGTTGAGTAGTTTAAACATGGACACAATAATTTATAACGCCCCTTAATCCCCCGTAACGCCCCTTGCGTTTCGAATTTCGGAAAATCCGTTCTTAGCTGATGTCTACTCTATGAAAGGACCATGTCTACCAAATTTCAAGTCTGTAGGTTGAATAGGTCCAGAGATATCGTGATTAGTCAGTCAGTCAGTGAGTGAGTCGCTTTTCTCCTTTATACATATAGATTTATTTGACCGCTCACGCGGTATAGTGGTTAATGAGGCTAACTGTTATGAAGTCGAGCCCGGGCTCAAATCTCGAAGAAGACATTGGATGTTTGTAAATGTAATAACGCTTGTGCGACATGAAGGCACTCTAAAACATTCATCCAGCCATAAGTTCTCTCGAGAGGTTGGTGGAAGGGAAAAAGAGGGTGTTCTCCCTCAAAATTGGGGTGAAACGGGGCCAAAGCGTTGTGTCACCTTCATGATGTTCTGAGCTGCGACTAACGACGGGCGTAATCTAGCCCCTTGCCACGAAGCTTTTCGTGGACTTATCTGACACCGACGATCGGGTGGCATTAGAAACGACCCAAGAGCAACAGCTGTATTCTTGGTGCCAATTAAAGATAATTTTTATAGGTTAAAACTTCTAGTTCTATATTAAAGATATTCTGCTGAACTGTCTTCGTTTTATAGCATAATTTTAATGTAAAGCAAATAATTTATTTTCACTTTATGGTAAAAGTTTTTAAAAAAATTAAAATATATTATAAAAACTTTAAAAAAAAATTTAAAGACTTTTTCTTATTTGGGGGGGGGGGGATAAATCGTTCTTTGTGTAGAAGAGTATTTAAATAGTCAATTAATTTCATAATTTTGTTTCGTCAAAAATTCATTCACTTACCGCATAAATATAATTGAAAGTTGAAATAAGCAATATATATTTTTTGAAGATCAGTGGCGCACACAGGGGGCGGGTCCTCGGGTTTGGACCCCCTCCCATAGCCCTTGATTTTTTTTTCCGATTGATTAAAATTCTTATGTAAATTATACGTAAAATTTAATTAAGTAGTTATTAATAATTTTATGAATTAATTCTAATTATTTATTCAATAATTAATATTAATCATTAATTAATTTTTACTGTTTTTGTTCCGAAAATCGACATAATCAAAAGAATATGTTAGGCGGCGTATCTGAGCATGATACGAGAATGGTGAACTTACGACCCTGCCCCCCCCCCCCCATCTGAAAAATACCCCTCTGTGCGCTACTGCATCCTGTTATAACATTTTATACTGATCTGCATTTAAAACAACATTAAATCCTTCAAGGGTAATTTAATATAACATATTTCTATATTAACCTTCAGTGAACGCACGAATATATATTTTTAACGTTCTATCTTCAATAAATACTTTGCCGAAAGTCATTCTCTCTAATACCAATCTAAGCAAATTGTTGAACCCAGCTTCTCTGTTTATAATATCGATTAGGTAATCCATCGAAAGTGGTTTATAGAGGGCGTATAAAAGCACTAAAAAAGAAGCTGCAGTGACGTCAAATTTTCTCCAAGCTACCTTTTTTGCCCTTTACTGAAATAAGAAAAAGGCAAAGAAACCCCCGACCTCATTGTTGCGTCGTAATGGAGTCTGGATGCATTATCTGCAGATATAGAAGAGACTGTGACGATCATTCCCCCCATCTCCTGTGATAGAAGCTGTCCAGGAGGTGACTGTGGATAAGAAGGAAAAATCTTTTTCTTATTTTCCCTCCAAGATAACACTGGGGAAGGGTGGGGAGGGGGTGACGATTTTCAGGTAACTGTAACCGTAGCCCCCATCCATCCGAAGTGGTTGTTAGCCGAGGTGCAGTCACAGGAGGATAAAGAAGAGAAGTTCTTGGCAAATGGCTCACAGGCCTTGAGAATAAACCACCCCCTCACACTGTTGTTACCAGAAACTGAGTTGTTCGATTGTGATTACCCTTCTTTTCTTTTTATCCTCATCTTTTCTCTTTTTCGTAGACGAATGGCGTGTTTTTGTGAGAGGTTAGTTTTAGGTTTTTTATCTATCCATCGATGTAGGGAATTGTAAGGAGAAAGCAATGGTGATGATATTTTCCCTTCCCTTTTCTTACGTTCCATGGTTTTTCGCTTTTTATAATTAAAATTTTGTTATTCTTTATCAAGAAAAAGAAGTATCGTGTATCGTTCCTTGAAATTAATTAACTTCTGTAACATGTTTTACTTATTTTTTTTTCACTCTATAGAGATATATGCAAAGTTTGAAAATCTAAAGCTACCTAATTTTATATTCTTAAAATTTTATTTTGTTTTGATATATGCGAATTTCTAAACAGTAGGGTCTATTTTTAAAATTAAATATCAAAGATATAGGCAGATAATTAAATTTCAAATTTAATTAAAAGAATATTTTTCTGAATCCCGTATGTGTTCATATATATTTATTAATTAATAGTTGATTGGTATTCTTTAAAATTAAATTCTCTTTGGAGCGTTTGTGTACCCTATGTATGCGTAATATGTGCATTTAAGATACGTAAATATACGCATAAGTTTTAAAATGTAATTTGAATATTGCTTTTAAAATACAATGTCACCTCCTCATTCTAAATTATTTTTTAGGAATTGCATGCTATGTATTTTTTAAAGTTACATATCTACAGTTCTCGGTGTATGTATTTTCTATAATACTATTGCGTCTAGTTGTAATTTTTTTCGGTTCATTTTTTTAATCATAAAGTTCAGCATATAATTTGAAATCCTTATTTTTGTGGATACATTTTTATTTCTTTTTGTATTTAACACTGTGACTTTGAGATGGATAAAGTTTGCGTTGTGTACATAACCAAAAAGTCCAATTTTAAACTATTTTCAAACCCAAATTTTTTTTATTTAGATTCGATTTTTACAATCTGAAAAGATTATCTTGGAATGTTTCGAAAAATGGAGCAAAAAAAACTATGGAAGACATCTGAGGTCTTTTGTAACTTATGCAGAGGAATAATGTATATGAAGCTTTTTCAAATGAATTTTGTAACGAGGAATTTTTTTTTTCTAAAGTATACTTGTGATATGCATGGGATTGCATCTGTTTATTTTAAAATATTTGCAAAAATTATTTGTACACTATTTAAATGTATTGTAATTTTAATGCATAAATTATCTTTCTATGTAATTATTTTAGGAAAAAAGTAGCCTAAAGTATTTTTCTTTAGAAAGTCCTACTAGCGTTGATCACATTCATATGTATTTATTCTGGTTGTAATTTATACCTTTTTGCATATTTTTATATTTTGTTGTACATTATATATAGTTACCTTCTAAATACTTAAGAAATATTTCGTAAGTTTTCCGGATTAGTTTTTACAAACTAAAAGTACATGTTTATGTGATGAAATAAATCTATGTAATTTTTAAACTAAAAATTCCTGTAAATCACATAATTAAAATCTTATCACGTACTCTGCAATGTCACCAACTTACTTAAATCGGTATTTTTCTCTTTCCTCTCACCACTGTCGGACCTTTCTTTCGAACAGTCCGAACACTGCTACACACACTCTCTACCTTTCTCTTTTCGCTCCAGTTCTTTTCACTCCTCTAATTCGAGCAGAGGATGATTAAAGAGGAAAGGGACTTTTTTCATTGTATTTCTGCTCTCATTCTTTCTTGGAAAAGGAACTATTATTTCGGAAAGGTTTTGATGTTTTTATTTATTTTTACCTCTTTGAATTAAAAACCGGTGGACAGTTTTTGACAGCAACCTTATTTTTAGATAGAAAATACTTCAGTTAATATTATCCTAACCGAGAAGCAGGTTAACTTTTACTCAACAGAATGCTACCTCTATAGCATAAGAGTAGGCTTATTTGTTCCTAGTTTGACTTTTAATGAAAAACCATCTTGCAGAATAGTAGGAACTTCTTGTTAAATTTAATTGGTTTCTGATATTATAGCACAGGTTGATGTATATTTTTAAGGAAAAGATTAATAAAAATGTGCATCTTTTAATTTAAAATCATAATTTGTGTTATAAAAGGTCTAATATTTTAAGGAATTATATTAGATACTTCTTAAATAAAATACTTGATCGTTTAAAGTAATTTAAACTATCAGTATGTAATTTATTCAGTCCTACTTTCAGTCAATGGACCTGTTGTTAGTTTTCAACGTTTGATTCATTCTTTAATGGATAATGGTCGCAATGTCTCCATATAGTGGATTCCAAGTCGCTTTGGAATCATGGGTAATGTCATTTTGGCCAAGTCTGACTCTGACCTTCCTCAACCTGATCTTCCTGTTTGTTACCAAAGTGCTGAAAGAATCATCAATGCTTAGTTTAAGGCCCATTTTCAAGAGAATTGTAGTCTAATGTATAGTCCCATTCCTTATGACCTGCCTGGATCTATCGGTATCGCTAACTTAAAAATTACAACTGGACATAACTACTTCACCGCATGACTATCACCTGTACAAATTCGGTTTAACAGATTCTCCAGCTTATTCTTGATGCAATGCTACAAACATGTGAGGAGACCATTTAGTCTGTTGTTCCGGACTCGACGATGTGGCAGCGCTATTATTTTTAAATATCATTGCAGATTTTATTTTTCTGAATTGTATTGTGGGCTGGTCATCGTAGACTGATGGCGGTCTTGCTAAAGTGTGCCGTAAGATTTTAAAAAAAACACTATCTAGTATATATGTTACACCAAATTGTAAGTTTATTGAGGTAGTGACTGTTTGATAGCTGATTTGAACTCACTGAAAACTGTGGTATATAATTCCGACTTTACCACGAATTATTTTTACAGTCGTTTGTTTTCTCTTAGTGTTTTAGGTCTAAATATACCCATGTGTGTTAAGCATGGACTCTCTACGTGATTTATTATGAATGAATATTTTGGTGTCGGATTATACAGTCCCTTTATCTTGACATGTGATTTAATGTTTTAATGACCAACTGCAGGAGAATTTGCGATAAAAAGAACTGGTGTTGTGAATTATAGATCATAATTAAAATTTTAAAATAGCAGTTGTAAGCTATTTTCACTAAATCTAAGCAACTTCGCAGTAATTTAATTATGTGCAACACATTTTTTGCCCATTAATTAAACGAGAAAAACATGTATAAGTATTGATTAATTTATCTTTAATCAAGGTGAGGGAAAAGCTGAGTCATCATTGCTTAATTGACAGATGGGGGGTACATGAGACTACCGCAGTAAAAAGAACTGCTTGCATCATTACTACTGGTAAATACAACATATACCCCTTGAATACTGATCAGTAACATCCCCAGAGGAAAAGTTCATTATCATTGCTCCAGCGCTGTACACCACTATAAAACTCGGAAATCGAACACTCCTTCAACTCCCCCTTCTATGGAGAAGCTTCTGGTTACCAATTTTTTTTCTTTATCCCCCCTCCACTCCATTCCATGTATGGGGGGTGTTTTACTGCAGACCATCCCTCATCCGTGAAGTTGCAAACGAAATCAAATCCACACCTTCTAACGAAGACTCAACAAGCGGAGTCCCTGAAGTCTTCTGTGCAGCAGCAGTTGGGTAGAGGAGGAAATGTAACGATTCGTAACAGTGATTAGAAAAGACAGAAGTTGATTGAAGCGCATCTTTTTCTTTGTTTTAGGGTTTCTTCATTTGGTTGAGTTTGGAGAGTTCTCTCCTATTGTGGTGGGGGTACCCCCTTCTCAAATTGTAAAAAAATCCATTTTTTTTTAATGATAGCTTTATTTAATAGATCCCAAAAAGAACCCTTTGTTTTTATATTTCTTAATAAAAATCTTAAACATTGTGCAAAAATGCTAACAATGTGAATAAGTTGTAAACACTCTGGTTTCACATGATCACCAGGAACTGGAAGAATGCATAAAAATTTTGAAATGTAATAAATATTAATAAATAAGCTTGGAAAAGGTTATCTTCTTACAATATGGAAAGATGACCATCCTAAAAATAAAGAACTTTTACTGAAGGATTTTAGGTTCTGTTGGACGTAAGGAGAAACAATTACAAACTTAAGTAGTGACTAAAATTGAGTATACATATTTAAGATTTTTCGTTGCAAGTTACAAAATATTTTTTTTGAATGAATATCGAAAATATCACGTTAGGATACTCTGTCTCTTCGTAGGTTTTCATTGTCTTTCATTGTTCTTTCGGGTAATTGAAAAGAAAGCAGTTTTTGCTATTAAATTAGTAAAAAGGAATAGGATTTGATTCGTGTAATCTTTAATCGGCTTAAAAATATATCATTTATTTCTTCCTATCTATGTTAATTATAAGCAACTGCATAACTGATAAGATAATATGCCGTAAGATTATGAAGAACAATATATGCGTGAAAAGACGAAACGGGAGCAAAATGTATTTTTTAAAACACATTAAAAAATACAGACTAATATAATACTAAAGAAATGCATTGTTGTGTGAACTTTTATAAAGACTACCTTGTGCCTGAAACAAAAGTTACATTGAAAAGTTTTCAAATCTAAAATAAATACAATTTTTACTACTTATCACATGGTACCTTCTCATATTGGTTGAGGTGGAGATCTCACTGGTCTTTGAGGTTCGCGGGAGATCGAACGCGGTAGGAATTGAGAAATCATCAAAACAGACTCGAAAAAATACAAACATATGTGCGCTATAATTCACTTCATTTAATTGAAACGTTAGAACTAATTGTCCGATATCCAGACAAGGCAATAAATAATATGAGATAACGAGTGAATCCAACTCTTTTGAAATAACACGGTACACGAATTTAACGATTTTTTTTGTACACGAATTTTTTGTTCTAGCACGGATTGCAAAAAAAATGGGGTCTCGTTCTTTTTGGATGAAGACGATTTGAACCAGTTTATGACAATGATAATGAAGTCGATAATGCCGAAGTAGAAGGTGAAGTTCAGCTATTAACAGCCGATTTAATTCACGATGGCTTGAAATTTGCTACAAGTGTGGAACAACATTTTATTACTCATGATCCTGACATAGAGCGTGCATTAAAATTGCTACGTAATCTTGAGTAGCAAGATATCAAGAATTATATCATCAACTTGAGCAGTCAAAAAGACAGCCGCTAATAAGACTTTGCAACAACTACAAAAAAAAGCCGCTAATAACGAATAAAATTCATTTGAATCAAAACCGACAGTTGTGCTAGACATATCTGATACATCTACTGATGACAGCATTTTTGATCCAGTTCGTAATAAGCGTACATGCTTGTTATCAAGTAGCGATAAATAGTTGTAAGTTGGAAGTCTTATTCCTAATTTCAATTTGAGTTTTTAAATGTCATATGTATTTATACTAAATTTTCACTATGTACTAATTTAAGATTATTTTTTTTTTTGTAACAAAAATGTATGAATAGTTTTTGTTTTATAAATATGTAACACGGATTTTATTATTGCTTTTTTTTGCACGGTTTCATCTTATACGACTTTCTAAAATTGTGGAACACATCCCTAAATTTACCATGTGTCGCATGTGTTTTTTACACGATTTTCTGAGGAGCGTATCTACCGCATAAAAAGAGTTGGGTGTACTTGCCCGCCAAAGAGAAATCTTCTAATAACGACTAAAATTCAAGCAGTTCTAGCGTGGCAATATTCTCCACAAAGTTACTATTCTATTAATGTTATTTGGTAGTGACGCTTATTTCTCGCTCAAAGTGCCTATTTGGCTGGATTGGGGGGAAAAATTATAGAGGGGGGGATAGAGACTTGGCGAATAGCCCATGGTTTACATACTCTATCATATTTTGTAAAACTAATTTAATTTGTTGTTTTAAAATTTGAGAACATTTTTATGTAAAGTCGTTATAGTGAATCAGTTTGGCTGAGATATATTATAGCTACTGCTACGTAATTTGGTTGGTAAAATTCTAGAAAATAATTATTTCGAACTTGGGTAAATTTTTTTTAATGATATGGCAGAAAGTAAGTTTTAAATTTACCTTATAATCATACGGCATGGCCGCTGTCGATTTCCTGCAACGTGAAAATCCACCGACTTGGACCGGGGTCGAACCCCCAGTCGTAGGTGCAGAAACCAACCACGCCACCCAGCCGGTCAGAAACCTAACCTATGTAAATTTTTAACAGCTAACAGTCGGATAATTAATTCGGATTCTAGCGTCCAAGGTATTTAAATTTGTACAAAATATAATGCAAAATTTATTATTCTGAATACGCTAATTATCAATCTACACCATCTTGCGTTTTCTCTTCTAACAATGTCGAAATATTTACAAAGACCTCAATCTCCGTGAAACTGTAACATGTCGGGTGGAAACATCTTGTTTCCTGGCATCGATTAATCTTCCGCTATGGATTCCAACTGACAGCTCTATGTATATTAATGCTTCGACAAATTAGATGAAATGACTCTCGCCAATCTTTGCCATTATTTATTTTGTCTCTTGTCTTCCTTGACCGGGTTTCTCAACTGGTCAAGGAATAAATCTATTTTCGTGTCCACACGAAAATTCATCCCTTTCATCCATCTTTAGACTATGTTTCGACCAACCTTCTTATCGATTTATCTTTTCTCCCCCTCCCCTCCATTTTTGTTCCATGTGAGAAATATTTAATTACCGTCCTGTTGCTATTGTCCAGTTCTTGGCCCACAGCCAAATGGCAAGCCTGGAGGATAAAAGTTCACGTTACCGTTCAATTTTCTGCCGGCACTTTAGTGTAGAGATATGGAAAGTATTCTTTTGTAATATACACAGGTAGAGGGTTTTGTGAAGTAAAGATGCATCTCATAATGAGACTGCCTTAGCTATTTATACAGAATTTTTTCACTTTTTCATTTCCTTTAAGAAAACAGTAAACATCTAATTATTTACGCATTTAAATATATTACAAAATACTAGTTTCAGGTAAATAAATAATATAGACTCAAATGAATAATACTGGCGCAGTTCTATTAGAGGAAATCGAGATGGATGCAACCATTATCGTATTGGTGAGCTATAATTCATTTCTTAATCATTGCACGTGTTTCTAATATATATTTTTTTGAAAATAATACAATTTATTAATGGCTATTTAGTTACAAAATTTTAAAAAATTCAATTAATTTTCTGAATTAAAATAAATGTTCGAGTAAATATTTTTACTGGGAGCAATTTAGTGATCTAGTCTAGGATGACACATTTTCAATTTTTCCACGGGGTCTTCCAGAGTATGTAAAAGAGGAAAATCTTAACATTAGATAAGAGACCTTCGCGGATCCTCTACAAAGGTGCTATGGAACCCCGGGGGTCCGCGGACCACAGTTTAAGTATCGCTGCTCTAGGGCAAATACTTTTGTGAACGTTATGATTATAAAACCTCTTTCTGTAAAGGAACCGTGATTTATGTTAATGAGGGTTGCTATTTAAAGTCCAATGAAGAGGGAATTTTGTGAATGATTGTTGTTATTGCTGAAATTAAGACGTTAGATAATAGTTCAAGGTGGAAGAATTAGACGAGGACGTTCAAGGACTCATACTATTACTTAAAATCTGCTCTATGAATGCTATAAGACTTATACTCTAAATATTTTTATTAGTATTAAAACTGACTTGCTTCCCTTAATTTAGATCGAATTTAGATAGTGATTATTATTAGAAAGTCGTAATAAAGTATATTTTAAAATGTCTTATCCTTTAGTGAACCTCACACTTCAGCCAGCTAGAGTCCGCTGCTGTATTTGCTATGTTGCATGCTTAATTATATGCAAACTAGTGTTATAAGAACAAAATGCTAATTAAAAATGATGCTTTTTGAAATTTGTTTCCATCATCAGTTCATATAATTCATGTGGGAATTCATTGTTTTTCAGTCTTAATGTTGTATGCGAGGTTTTTAAAACTTTTTAGAACATGATTTTATGTGGTTTATAATTGAATGTTGAAACAGTTATTTACGGATGTTCAGTTTTTTATAGAACATAAAATGGTGGGGAAAAAATCAGTTTATTACAATTTTTAGATGTAGAGTTTTTACTTAATATTAGCAGTTAACAGAAAGATTCCCCTTGAAGTTAAGCACAGTGTAATTCAAATCATATAATTAAAATTTGACTAAATATTTTTAAAACTATAACATACATTATGTGATTACAGCTAATAGGATAAAAAGAACCAGTGTATGTGTGATTGTACAGAAAAGATGTTTAGAAATTATTTTAAAAAAAATCCTCTCTATACTATTTTGCTTTTATGAGAAAAGAATGTTCTTTTTGGAAAGAATCTCATTGAATCAGCGATTGGGTAGGGGTGTGAATATACGCCTCTCTATTCTTTCCCCTCCAAATAGAATATCTTTCACAATGAAGCCTTTTTCTCTTAGTTTGAAGGGGAGCGAGCAAGGGGTTATAGGCGGAATGGCTCCAATAAAATCTTGGCACCTGTGAATTCCGCTGTTTTTCTTGCCCACCTTTCCTAATACCTCCGCCCTCAACTTTCGGATTTAGGAGAGCACCCTCCATCGCTCCCTCTTGATTAAATGGATTCCTTGGCAGGGGGCTATGCTGCTGTCTCGAGGGGAAGGGGAGGAATGATGCCAAAACGAAAATGCGAAATGGTTTCTATATCTCTTTTACCCATCCTGGGATAAAACCCTTCTTGAGTTTACATTTTTATTCGCTTTCTTTGTCTTTTCATTCACTCTCAATTCGAACCCTCCCACTTTATATGTATGTATATATATCAGACACGGAGGATTTCTCCCCCCCCCCCCCTCTGTTGTCCAAATTCGCTTTCGCTTCGAGTCTTAAATCGAAATGGAAAGCAATTCCTTCCTTTTTAACAGGTGACAATTTTCTCATGCCTGCTCCTATCGTTTTCACTTTCCGTTTCCTCCCTCTTCCCTTCTGATATCCATTTCCCATCGTCCCGTTCTGCCCCGAAAAGGGAAGAAAAAATACATCTCTCTCTTTGTTAGGCTATCGTTATTATTTATTTTATCGACGGGAACGACAACAGGTGGCAGAAAGAGCCCCCGGTTCTCAGATTAGGGTGGTGGCTGTGGATTTCGTTGTGCCTTATCACCCCCATTAGGGTCTCCCTCATTGGTCCCTACATGTCAACCATGCATCCCTCCTTTCGTGAGGATTAAAGCTGAAAAGAGACACATTTTCAGAGTCTGACTAATGGTGTTATTTGAAGGGTGACATCCATTTCCAATTAGTTGTCACATTAATGCCTTTATGTATCCCATCGGAAAGTGAAAAATGTTTAATGGAAAATTTCAGAAAACAAAACTCCTATTCCAACGCGTTTTAAATACATCCCAAGTATATATGTCTACATTTTTAATGGTTTCTAAAGTACTTCATGTTGCAAAAGAAATTTTTTTTATTATCTGTTACAATTTAGCTTTGGATATAAAAAACCATTAGAATCTCAGTTTTAATCCTAAAAGTTCGTTTCCATTATCTCGTTCAATTTAACTAAGAATAATATAACCAATATTTGGCGTAGTTTAGACCAAAAATTGTCATTGCTGCATTAAAAGCTGACATTCATCATTAAACCTACGAGTATTATCTTTCGCACATAAGTAAAAGTTTTCATGTCTTCATGGAACTTTTGATTCCCTAATTATTTATTTCGTCCATTAGTCATTGAAACTTAAAACATAAGCAAAATAAAATTCAAAATACCCAATTATTTTGTTGTGTACTCTATGTAGGGAATTCGGCACCGAAATAATCGACATAGTTGTTAAATCTTCATTTAGTATGATTTCTCCTACCATTATTACCTTTCTATATTTTGATATTTTGAAATGCATTAAAGAAGTTATGCAATATCGATGGAGGGCTCTCTAAGTAAATAAGCGCATTGAGTTAAAAATGAACCCCCCCCCCCTCTCTCTCATCATTGGAAGTCTTTTCATCTCGGGAGAAAAGTTATACTAAGATGTTTGAGTATTGGGCATAAGAGGTTTACGCTTGAACATCTTTGTTAAAGATAGGATTTCTCTAAGTGTAAGTTTCTCGGCATTTGTCCTTTGACTGTGTACATCTTGACTGAATATTCCATAGTTCTGCTTATTTTAAATCATTTATTGAGTAAATCCCTATAACAATTTTTTTTACGTATGTCATCGGTTTTTATACGCATGTATTTAATTTTATGGCAAACTCTTATCATTCAATGTGTTATCCATAGTTTGGCTTTTAAATTATTCCACTTCAAAAAGAAAGAAAAAAAAAATTTGCGAAATATGTCTGAGGACAAATTTTTTAAAATTATAAAATACATATCAAATTACAATTTAAATAAGATTTGTTCGTAACGTATTTTAAAGTAGATGATGCTGGAACAAGTTATCTGTCACTTTTGTTTAATCTCAACACTTACTAATATTATACAATCTTGTCTCATATATTTATGTAAAAACATGTTTCTATAAGAAAGCTCCGCCATGTATGTAAAGATTACTTTGGAGCAGGACGTTCGCATTTCTTTGATCTGGGATCCAGATTTTTATTCTTTAAATCGTAGATGAAAAACAATTTTAAGAGACTATTTAGAAACTGTGTAATAATGATTAGCGAAGTCTGAACTCATTAAAATGTTTTCCTCCTCCTACTTATATCTCATTTCAGGACTAATGTTCAACCGATGAGCATTTCATATAGAAACTGTTTGATTTAAATATACAAGTTTGAATTTCTATTATCTTCTATGTTGAATTTCATCTCGTCTCTTGTAAAATACGTAAAACAAATCCAGAAGCAGTCTTGTATTGTCTTTTAGGGTTCTGACTGTTTCTTTCAAGTTTGCATTCTTTCCTACAACTTAAATAAATGGCGCTATAAAATTGTCTGCTATAACTTCCTTGCATAGGTGTATACTCCTTACTTCCCTAAAAAGGGAAACACGCTTCTCGATTTGAATGGAGCCATATATCCTTGTGCGTGCCTTTTTGATCTGGATAAAAACACTTCATCTTGGAGTGTTCACCTTGCCTCTTTCGATCCTTTTACCACTCTTCCTCTCCAGGGTTCGAAAACAAATTCTTGCGTCGCCATAATTCAAGATGAGCATTTGCACCGAAATATCTGTAATTTCTTTCCACGGATCGGGTTGTGGAACTCCTTTTCCACCCATTTTCCGTCTTAGAAATTCTCTCCACGAGTCCAGAATACAGAATGTACTCTCGTGACGTGGCTCTGCGCCAAAAGGATGCCCCCCCCCCTTCTTCCCTCTCTTTTGCTATGTATCTGGCATTTTCTGCAATTCTTAAGAAATCTCATTCCGTTTTACAAATCTTCTATTTTGCTTTTCCTGAAGTTTTTTAGCTTAAGTGTAGGATTGCTGATATAGATATTGCACACTCTGAAATTGTTAAGCGAAGATTCAGTGATCTGAATTAAAAATCCCAGCGCAGACTTATTGTATACTACTGGATATTAAAATGGTAGCGCCATAAAAAGAGACGATATAAATGTCGAATTCGCTCCAAAAGAAGATGCTGGAATATGCAAATGATTAGCATTTCAGCGCAGTCGAACGGCGCAGGACGAAGAAAAAGGTTCTATAATAAAGTTATGCAGAGTAGATCTCTTATCTGAATGTTGGTTAGTTGTATGAAGGTCGTGTTATGCCTCATATAGGAAGGAGAAAGTACCACCAGCACGTGTGTCGGTATTAGATAGCGGTAGAATATCGAATAGACAGTTCATCGTTCCTTGATATTGCTACTCACATTATTTGGAATCTAATGATTGCCTTGTGAATGTGAAATCAATGGGTTCACATGGGTCATACTGAACGGCATGCAGGATCTCAATGGCCTTTCGCCGCTATCTCCCGAAAAGACGGACATTTTGTCAGGTCAGCCGTACGGAAGCGTACAACCACAGTAAACTTTGAAAAGATATGTGTTTCTTTGCTGCATGACAAGTAACCGCTTGAATTGTGCGCCGATGTCCGCTGCAGTGCCGACCGACTGGTCGGTGACTATTATTGCGGTTTCCTTTGACATTATAGCATAGAGACGCGCCGAAACAGTGATGCCCTCAACTTTAAAACTGAATACAGGAGTGGCACCGCGTCTTTTCAGACGAGTTTTGGTTCTGTGGCATATTGATAGACGTACCCGTTTCTGAAGGCACTGAGAATAACGCACGTGACCTGCTTGCATTCAACTTCGTCATACTGACCCTGTACCTGATGCCGCATTCATTGACACTAGCATCTTTTGTTCGCGTTGTCAATATCTAAACAGTCATCGTTACATTTCTCATCTTGGTGCCGGTAGCTATGCCATATTTTCGTGGCCTTGAAAACGTCATTTTTCAACACGATAACGCAAGACCACATGTTGTCCTTCGTTCCCTGAAGTACCATGCGGTAGGTGTTGCCCTGGTCTGCACGACATCTAGTTATGTGTTGCTGAGAGACTGGGCAGCCATTACAATTGGCGAGGTATTGGATAAACTTGAAGCAGCATGGAATATAACTTGACCGTATATGTCATTCAATCCGAGTTCGACTCAGTGCTATTGACTGTATACATTCAAGTAAAGTTTTGTTATTTGCTTTCATTCCTGGTATTTCAAATTAATGGCCAGCAGTGCATGTATGTGTCTGTGTAATAGAGCTTTGATCCCTCAATTAAAACAGCTTCCTCAGATTACAAACATGCATTAGTTTTTGTTAATATGTTTATCAATATCAATAATATTGTTACATATCAGTTTCAAGTGTAATAAGAATGTGGTTCATGTACCTAAAATAAAATAAACATACAAACTTGCAATGAAAAACACTCTGAAGGACACGAGTCTCCTCTAATATAATTATATAGCGGAGAATCGTACCATGTATCAATACCCATGTATCATTTTTAAATTTTAACTTGTAAATTTTAAAACTTGTTGAATTTATAATCACGTGTCCTTTTCTCTAAACATTTAAATGTCGAGTGGAAAATAACAGTTCAAAATAAAGTAATCTTTTGTCTTCAGTTTCGTTATAAATATTTTGAATTTGCCCCGGTGATTTTTTTTTTTTAAAATCCTTTTTGAATCGTTTTTCCCCCCTTCACATTTATTACCATAAATTGTTTAGCGTTGTTTTATTACACTTCATCCATCGAGAATTACGTTGAATGAGTTTATCTTTCAACTGTCGTAACAACTAAGCCAAAGTAGATAGGATGAATTCTTTCCATCATGAAGCTTTACGCGTTGATCTCATCATTTTTCAAAGTATATATCTGCCTAAAGATCAGGTGCGATCGGTGTAATGTATGACTGGAGACCGTTGAAACGATCTTAGCGTGATCCCCTTTAACATGTGAATACTTTTATTCCGAAGACTAGTTCGATAAATATATATATCTTGAAAGTACTTTTTTGTAAATATAGATCAACATTTATTTTTAGTATATTTATATTCAAAAAAAAATTTTAATATCAGTTAAAAACATTTTTGATCGCATTGATCGTTAAAAAATTATTCATTATGTTTGGTATGCATACAGTAAATGAGTATTTTTTGAAATTTCTCTTCCTATGCAGACACGTTCATGAAATTTAACAAAAATCGATTTAATTTGTATATAGCTCTCTCTCTCTATATATATAGTACAATTTTTATATCTATGTACTAACATTTTAAGTGTATGTTTTAATCGTCCAAATATACATGAATCAGTGTTTATTCTTGACCTGAAAAAGGTCTAGATTGCAGTATTAGAAAAATAATTTGTATTTCATAAAATTATAAGTTTTTCCGTGAGGGAACGTTTAAGAAAGAATAAATATCACATGCGTATAAATTGTGGGAAATATGCTTAAAGAATTCTGGTTAACATTTATAGCCCATGATCATCAATGAGATGACCCGAAAGCTCAGGTTATTCCAATCGGGTGCCACATGAGATCTGAAGAACTAACTTCACGCTAAACTCTTCTAGAATAGGCATTGCATGAATTGTCTTATGTGTTTATTCTTATGGGATCACAAGCGGTTATTCTACGGTAGAGTAAGTTCATATGACTCTAAAGCAGAACTGCTCAGTGGTTCCAGCTCTTATTTCTCGCATCACATAATGCTGTAACTCTCAAAAAACATGTGGTTAACTTATCAGAAGTCGTTTTCTTCCTTCAAAACAACTCTCGTACCCTGTGTTCCAGTGGCGTAACGGAGAATATTAGCAACCCTTGCAAAATCAGGTTTTGGGCCATAAGCCATACTTGGTGTCAGACTTTTAGCCCTCTAGACCCCCCCCCCTTTCGGGGTGTACTTTAGGCCACTGGTCTGCGGTCTTGCGCATCCTGTGGGTGGAGGGACGTTCATTGAAGCCCCATTTTAAAATAGGGGGAAGTTAGAAGAAAAGTGTAAACATGTACTTATTGACTTTACATTATGTATGGAAAAGGTCTTTGATATACACTTCCATTTAATAGCATTTTTTTAAATGAAATTGTGTGAAAATGTTTTTAAAATATTAATGAGGTTAGAAGTTAAAGCATTTAACTTGGAACAATTACTTTTATTTGTTCCCATCAGTTCTATGTTCCAAGCTTGTTATTACGGATGGTTCTAAGTTCAAAATTAAAATAGCTATGCTATTATTAAATTCGTTTCTAAGCTGATTGTATTTGATAAAGTAACCAAACTTAAGTCATCCTTTTCTTCAATTTTGAATGGAAACAAAACCCCTGTCTTTGGAGACACTTTATATGAAATAGAGCACTATCCTAATTTCGATTTTGAAATTTAAAATAACTAGCTGAATCTTAAATTGAAAATAATTTCAGTCTTCAGATCATTAGGATAAACCATTAAATATTTATCGGACATCCGATATCCTCCTCAAAACTATTGTACTGTCTTGCAACTCACGAAATAAAATTAGGAATCATTCATTTAAAGAAATGGAAATCCTTTGGAAACCTTTTGGGGGAATCAATAATCTACACGAGGAACGTGAGAAACCTTATAGGATAATTCTCTCTGCACTGTGTCAGCTTGACAGGTCAGAATTGAGAAGCCTTCCAAGACTAGAAAATCTTGTGTGTATGTGTAGGGGACCGTGCACTAATAATCTGGCGAAAGGGTTTTATTCAAAAGGGACTTGCGCAGTGAGCTAGCATGCGAAATGAAGCGAAGTGGCCGTGTGTTTCGGTTTGATTAACGAGGAGGAGTCGGTGTTCTTTACCCAACTTTTCTTTAAATTATTTATGGGCACAATGTTTAGCACGCGAGCCTCTCATTGGGCGGACAAATTGGATACATTGTCTGGGATCATGAGAGCGGGCAGCGAATCATTTGTTTATTGGAAGGTCGCGAGCACAGGATTTTGGAGGTGTGGAGTTCTTGTCTAGGCTCAGTTGTGAATACTAATTTCGAAAAGCGGTAGGAGTTTTTAGAAAATTTTAAAGCCGACATGTTTGTTATCTTGTACGTATTTAATTCCCCCCCCCCCTTAACAGATAAAATATGAGTTTATTCTTTGGGAAATACTTGATTAAAAGGTAGAAAAATGTAAAATTTTTGCAGTAAATTGATAAAGTATATAGGAAATTTTTTTTTAATTTCATTTTATGCACGTTTAAAAGTAATTTTTTGAAAAAAATATTTTATTTTTCTATATATTTTAATATGGCTTAAAATTTGATATTTGTCTTCCACTTTTTTTATAGAAATCACTGTGTATAAATATTTAGATGTCTTTTTTAAAAATTTTATCCATTTTTATTATTTTTTGAATTTTTTTGTATACAAATTTTCTAAATTGCAATCTTCTCTTTTTTTAGAAAATTCAAGGAAGTGACGCAATCTACATTCCTGCAGCCGCTATGAAGAAGCGGCAGAAGCGGTGGTTTTCACCGCTCGTCCTATTCTGCGCCATCCTTGCATTGGCTGACCTTTCTCTGGCCGTCGGCACCATTCCCACCACCACGGAGATCCCGTCCTACCCCACCTTTGAAGATCCCACCGTCGAGAAATTCAACCACATGACGGTCCACGATTACACGGAGCGTGTCTACATTGGTGCGGTCAACCGCATCTATCAGCTCTCCAGGGATCTGAAGCAGGAGGACGTTGCCATAATGGGCCCCATGGACGACAGCCCTAAATGTCCTGTCACGCAGGTGTGCCCAAATGAGCCGAAACGCCCTACTGACTACTACAATAAGGCCCTGGTGGTGGACTACTCTCAGAGCAAGCTTATCGCTTGCGGGAGTCTATTCCAAGGAACTTGCACAGTTCACGATTTGAATGCGGTCTCCAACTATGAAACCCCAGCTAGTGAATCAGTGGTAGCGAACAATGCTACCGCCTCTACCGTGGCATTTATTGCACCCGGGCCGAAGAATCTCCCAAGAACACATGTTTTGTACGTAGGGGTTTCGTATACTGGTAACGGGCCTTACCGTTCAGATGTTCCAGCTGTGAGTAGCCGCAGTCTAGATCCTAGCAACACGTTTGTGATCGCCCATAGTGGAGTGACCACCGGAACTAAGATCATGTTAAACAGCATGTCTCGTGAGATCTACCCTATAACGTATGTGTATGGCTTCAGCAGCAAGGGCTTCTCGTATTTCGTGACCGTACAGAAGATGTCAACTGACCCACCAAGGCCATTCATCTCTAAGCTAGTACGTGTGTGCCAACGAGATGTGCAATACTATTCGTACACGGAAGTTCCCCTTGTGTGTCGGACTGATGGTACCGACTACAATCTGGCTCAGGCTGCCTATGTGGGCCGACCAGGTTCTGAGCTGGCAAAATCGCTTGGCATTTCGGCCCAAGATAGCGTGCTGTTTGCAGTATTTGCAAAGTCAAAAGACGAAGCAGACATCTACAACAAACCTAGTCCCAACTCGGCCCTGTGCGTGTATGCCTTGTCTGCCGTACACCGAAAATTTACACAGAACATTCAGCATTGCTTTAATGGAAATGGAGAACGAGGTCTAGATTTCATCAACCCTAGTCAGCCATGCTACCCGACGGTGAGTTTAATAAACTTTTTATTTATTATTCGAACTACAAGCGCTACTTCACTGAATTATAGGAAACGCAGTGTATATTGCAGTCAAAGAAATAAACCAACTTCCTAAATGCGCAAACCGTTTTCAGTTCAGTTATTTTCCGTCACATTAATAATTTGAGAAATGAAACTATATTGAACTGCAAAAATGTTTTTAATGTGCTTAATCTCAACAATTGAACCATATTGTTGTGTTAAATAATTGTCTTATCAATGGAATATTTAGCTTCAAATTGATTTTTTTTTCCCTGGTTGCCTTTCTTAGTACTTATGATTAATAAAAATTTGATACCCCCCCCCCTCCGCGCACACACCTCGTGATTTTATGAGTTTGGAGTTTTTTTAAATTGTGAAAAGATTTGTGAGAGAGAGATGGCTGAAATGTTTGTTATCTATGCATAAAGCTCTTAAATCTTTCAGTCTAGTTTTAAATGCTGTACTTTAAACGAACCATATTAGCTGTCAGGATAATCGCCATTTTTACAATTTGTCAAAACACTCGAATATCAAACTTGCAATGTGTTTAGCAAGTTTCAAAACACAACTTCACTTAGTATATACACATCCGCGTGGTTGAGATAAAATGGCCTTTTTAAGTTTACATTTTGGTTTCTTTTTGAGTTATGCGTGCCTTTTCCCCCCTCTACCAGTTTTTTAGTATGTTAACTTTTTTATGTGCCTCTTCCAGATCAGTATGTATTCACATTCTCGGATGTTTATGTTCGTGCTGTTTCAATTGTTTACATAATGAGTCTGTTTCCTGAAATAAGACAGAAGTTAGGTTCCTTAGTAAGGGAAAAAATCCTTTTTGTTTAACTTCGAAGTTAACAATCATGTTTGAAGGGGGTTCTTCCTTTCTTTTTTATATCTATGCGTTTACTTGTTACTTATTCTTTGCTTGCTTTTTGTTCTCAGTGATTTTTTTAATAAAAAAAGAACAAAGTGTGTGGGTGAAAATTAAAAAAACCATCCTTTTTGTTTACGATTTATTGCAAATTTTACTCATGCTGTATATAAAAATATTGTATAAATCAGCGATTACAATTTTTTTATTCCTTTGTGTACTGCAGTGTCTTATGCGTAAAAAGATGTACCTAATGAGAATAACATTTTTCGTGGAATTGACTCTTGGAGATTACACCTGGTTAAAGTATGTAATGACATGCTCATACAGTTGTTTGAAGCATTTATCTTCCGTATATAAAGTTTTTTCTTTAAAGCAAGAATTTGTTGGATCAAAACAGAAATTTTCCTTAAATTATAAATAGAAGCCCTGTCTTTATGCATGTATAAAAAAATAACCTTACAAATTTCAATTAACATTAATTTTTAAAGTAGTTTTAGAATCGGCCCCCCCCCCACGTAAAATTTTTGCAGTTCTTAAATTTGATTATTTTCCTGCCATTAATTATCGATATAGTGTGTATTCCATTTATTTCAGTTCATTTGCAGAAAGGTTAGGTATATTTCAATATTTGGCTTAAAGTCAGGAAATTTTTTTCCTTAGTAATTTTAAAGTATCGTCATTGCAAGAATTAATTTTTGCTCTCTTGCTCTGTATAAATTCCACTATATTTTTGAAAGTACCTTTTGTAATCCTTCTCGAGGACGACAATAAGGCATTTTCTAATGAGTCCATCTAAAGTGCTTTTAAACCGTAATATAAAGAGAAATCTGTGATTATTCCCCCCCCCCTCTTTTTTTTTTTTTGATAATCACGGATTTAGATAAATTCGTTGTATACCTTAACAAAAACGCATTTGATTTTTTAAAATTTTATTATATTTAAAATTAAACGATCACGAAACCAGATGACTTCCGACACTGCTAATTTGTCATTTAAAGCTTGAAACTCTCTATAGATGTCAAAGAAATAAGCAAACTGTCTTCCTTTCTTCCCAAATCTCTTTTGATTTTAAAATTTTTTTCTCTTTAAATGCAAAATAAATTTAAAATAAAACATTGACATTGCGTTTATCGTTTTAATTTACTTTATCAATAATTAAGATTGGATAGAATTTATCAATGCAAAATTAGATGTTGGTTGCAAATATATACCGTCTAAACGTGTTAATGGACTCAATTCATGTGACGTCATAGTCTCAGGATAAATGTAATCACGCGTTTCCAGCCAATTAGTTCATCCGTTTCGCTGTTGCCAACTTTTGCTTTTGGCAGAGAAACTCTTTTTAAAAGTATATATTTATCAACACAATAATAACACTCTTAGCTTATCATGGACTATACATAAAAATAATTTTATAACACATAATATAGTAAACTTCTTGAAGAATCTTAATACTTGAACATCTTAACAGGATAATCAAATTTGATTTTTATCTAAATTTTATTAGTAAAACAAGTACAAATCTTTTGTCAATTTTTAATTCAATGGAAAACACGTCATTGCGTTTATTATGTGACCATCATAAATTTGGCCCATTCTCAAGCTGACCATCGTTTTTCGGGAATTCAATAGCAGATTAGTTTCTTATATGCATTTAAATTCTTGTCGCATACTGTTAACAAAAATAAGCGAGAAAAATATTTCCCTTCATCAATCAAAAAAATATTCATCCGAAATCATTTGCGCCAAGAGAGGAAAAAAAAATCTTTCAGGCATCTTATTTGCTTGCACGCTCAGCTTGCGTACGTGCTCTGATGGAACCCTTCGAACTCGGACTTTGGTCATTCTTTGTCTGGAACCCTGGACATTTCTTCGCTGGTCATCCCTTCCCCCTCCGCTACCACTTCTACGCACGTGATTTTCTTGTACATCACGTGCCTCGTGCATTTAGAGAACGGAAAAGGAAAAAGAAGAGTTTTCTCTCGTTCGCATAAGGGAAACAAATTATGTGCGATCGCCATCTCCTTTTTTTACTCGCTGCGTGGAGAAAGCTCGCTTATTGTTTTTATTTTATTTCGATGAGGGGGTATAGGGTAGGTTTGAGAGACCCTCTGGGGAGTTCACTCGAACCACGTATTGGAGGGTATTGTTTAGAATAAGATTGCTTTTTTTTTGTATGTGTATGTGCGCCATTTGAAAAAGTGGCCCTGGAACTCCACCTCCGGGAGATTATCTGTTTGCAGCGGAATAAAACCGGAGCGTTTTCCAATAGGTTTTCCTAGAGTCCTCCGGGAAATAAAGGAACCGGTATATTGGAGAGAGAATTATTTGTGTGTGTGTGGAAAGTGGATGGGGTTGCACTACACCTAGAAAACAAAGTTGGAAATCATTTTTTAAAATCTGGTTCAAGGCTCCAATGTGTCAGGAAAATTCCCAACCTGGGATTCGGTGGAATCGTAGCCCATTTGAACTGCAATCAAGTGTTTCGCGTGAATTGCTTCTTAAATCGCTGTGTATTTTTGTTAATTTTGTATTGTCTTTATGTGACACGTGATGTGTTTACGTGAAAGAATGAATGCATCGGTTTCTTTCAAAAATTGAAAAGATTATTTTTGGAACAAAAGTCTTCATTTTGAATTTCTAGTCTGATAACGGATTTGAGAAAGTTTTCCGCATTTCAGCGTACATCTAATGGCCCTTTGAAGTACTAAAAGTGGAAATACGATCACGAAGATCGGATTTTTTATGAAGAAGTTGTCATGATGGAACATCTCACTCTTGTGGTAAATTATCTTATTTCATTTCATTAAACCTCTTTATCTGTGCTGAGAAGATCAGAAGCAATACCAATTTATATATAGTTCCGAATCAAGTACAATAACGCAGCTTCATTGAAAATTATCACATTGTGATTTTATAAAAATAAAGTTTTGGTAGAATTCAGTTTGCTAATTGCATTATAAATTCACCGTACGCAGTTTGTTGATGGTATGTATTTAGGCAATGACAAGGAATATAACTTTTATTTCAATATTTTGAAAAAATATTGTTTTCCCTTACAATATTTGGTTTTAAAACATCAGAGAATTACAAAGCCAAACAATTTTTTTTATTGAATAATATTTTTTGCTAAGAAATCTCTTAGAGCTATCTATACCTGATGTACAATTTTTTTAAATCTATTTTCCGCTTCCTTTGTCTAATTATAAATATCTTTCCTTTTTTTTTTTTCTTCCTTCCTCTTACAATTATTTTTCTGTACTTGATAAAAAATTTGCGTTTTGAAGCATTAGACTAGGGGTGGCCATCTCGCAACCCTCCTTGAATAATTTTGCGCGCTCTCGACATTCAATACAACTATACAAAATGCGGATATTTTTGTGTAATATTTTTGTTTTTAGTATAATGTTTTTTAACAAATAATTTCTACAGCGGTTGCTATTTTTTGTTGCATCTGTTTTAGTCCAAAAAAGGTTTCTAATGAATCTAAATCTAATATAAAGACTTTTTCTTTATATGAGGACCGCAGGATTATGTTTTCGGAAGTGGGCCTCAAGGTCATTTAGGTTGGCCACCCTTGCAAATAGACTAAATTCACTTCAATGAAAAGTATATTTAGTAATCGTTTGAAAATACAATGGCGTAATAGTTGCTGAATTGCTGTCCAGTCTTCCAGTCGTGATTTAAAAAAAATAAAATCGAGAACTTTTCAACTAAACTTTTCAAGTACTTTTAAATATGACATTTCATGTTTTGTAAAATGAAATCGCTTTCATACTTCAAATTATATTGCAAAATTAAAAGATTCGTTTTATGTTATTTGTATAATATTAACTTCTTATTGTTCTTTTTTTTTTTTCGCATTGTGTTGATTTGAAGGAAAATAGGTATGTGCAATATTTATTAATCGGGATATAGCTCGTTAATTTTATGAATTTATCAGTAAAATTCTACTTGAATATTTGTATGCAATACAAATGTGAAAGTCGGTGGTTTTTGGAACATTTCTCGCCATAAATGATCTTATTTCATTTATATAAATTATCTCTGCTGATATTACAGTTCAATTAAAACGCTTCATTGGCAAATTGAATTATTCTTTGAACAAATCATTTCGTCGAACGCATATTCTTCGAGTAAGTGGTCATACAAGCGGAAGACTGAAACTAGAACGGAAGCGGGGACTGGCGGACACGATAAGACGCAGGGAAGAAACGCCTCCGGCAACAAATCTAATGCTGGACGGTCTCTAAAAACAACTTCCAGACGCTTCCGTTCCCTTGACCTTAGCGGGTTTGCATCGGAAGCGATGATTGCGCAATTCCTTAAACTAAACGAACATTGTATGCATTTATAGCAATCCAGCGCCATATTGACAGGCAATAAAACGATATATTAAAACCCAGACGCGTCCTTCAGTTGCGTCGAATAATAGCTATGTTATTTTTATTGCCTTAGTATTATATAGGCCAGTAGTTTATCTGGTTCAATTTATCCTAGTTCTGTCAAGTGCTATGTTCTGGTTAATTTTTATTTCAGTATCTTTGATTGGAACTTTTAGGTTTCTTATCAGTTTCTTCGTTTTGTTTAATATTTTTTCTTTTACATTTGCAGGCTTTAAAAATAAAAATAAAAAATTGTAATTTTAGTGGTATTGTTTATTTATTATTGATGTAATGAAAGTTAGAAGTATGGTTATTTGCTGGAATGTTAACTACTAGCAATATAAATATTAATCTTTTCCTCCAATCGCAATATTTTTTTTCGTTTTCATACATAAGATTGTCTTGGATTTATATAGTAATAAATAATTGCATTTTATTATTGGTAATAATTTAATAGATATACAGAGAAAATCGCTTAACACGAAATTGTCGGGACTGAAATATTGTTTCGTGTTAAAGGATAAAATCCGCGTATATCCACAAAATCAAGTTTATTGAAGTTTATTTACATTGTTATATGTATATATACTTGCGTATTTAAGAAAGATTAATGAAATTTATTACAAAAGTTTCAAGTTTATTGAAAAGCGAAACATTTGAGTTTTTGGAAAATAATCTATTTTTCTTTGCGTTGTTCTTTTTAATATCAAATTGTTCAATATCGTTCATTTTGTTATTCATTTCACCATTAGAATGTGCGTCTAAATAACTACGCATACTTTCCAAGACCTTCCTCATTTTGGATGATGTGGGAACAGGAGCTGCATTATTCATTTCATTTTCGTCGTCGGAATCTGCATCAATGATATTTTTTGAGCTTTGGATAAGCTCCAAAATGTCTTTGTCTGCCATAATTGGGGCTGTGCACTCATTATCATCATCTACTGCAATGAATTCTTCCGATTATTCAATATGACAGTCCAATCTGACTAGTGTATTCTGTATTTTGTTCCTTCCCTGAAGGGAAATCTTTTCGTGTTAAGAGAAAAATGCATGAAAACAGATAGCGCTTTGTCAAAAATGTTGTATTATTTCGTGTTAACCGATATTTCGTCTTAAGCGTTTTCACGTTAAACGTATTCCACTGTATAGCTCTTTCTTTTGAAACTCTGAACCAGTTAGTAGTGACGGCGGTAGCCAAGTGGTCTAGGCATCGGATCATGGCTAGCGTGTCATGAGTTCGATCCCAGTACCACTAAAGACCCGCCGTGTAGGGAAGCGATGCATGCGTTAAATCTGTCGAGAGCTCCAACGTCTTCCCGTTGGTGTGGTATGGTAGTTAGGAGAGGGGGGTACCAGCTCAGGTGTCGTCCGCGGCACTGGACCATGGTTCAGAATTACGCGGACCCTCGCCAAAAGCCCTCGTGTAGCTAACCAGTGTGACGACAAAAATTCACTCACTCACTCACTGAACCATTTTGTTCAGAATTTGTAAAAGAAAACTATCCAAAAAATTATTTTTTTTTACAACTGCAGTGCATTGGACGTTAAATAGATTAAAGTGTGATTGGGCTCCATAAAGTCTCCTTTGGTGTAATTTTTTTATTATTATTGATGAAAGTTAGGTTACACAAAAACAACACATCATTATCGAAAATAATGGGCTAAGAACATGGAAGAATTTTCATAGCGACCGCATCGTTCCCTTTTCTAAATGGGTGGTTGCTGAAGGGCGCTTCTGCTGCTTTGGACAGTCAGTTACAGTTATTAATGATAAGAGCGAATACACGACTAATTTTTTAAATGACATTCAAAATGGCTTTTTTTTTACTGTGCCTTTTTGGAATTGGCTTTGTAGTAACTCCACACGTTTATTCGTTATTTCTGTTGTGTATTTAAAATAGTCGAAGACAGATTTGGATCCCTTTTACATGTTTTTCATCCATTCATTATCATCCATTCATTCACATTGATTATTAAATTAACTTTAATTAATAATAGCTGCTAGAAAGTTTGGTTAATATTCAAGTATTTTCTTAATTCCCGCACATTGACTTGTAACTTAATTTGATTTAGAATAATGAAGAACCTATTCAAGTTATATTCTTAGAACCGTGTGCAGTTTTAGAATTCCTCTTTCCTTTGCGTTTTAGCGAATCGGGAAGAAGCCTATGAAAATCCGGATCTTGTTCCTCGTTTCTACACTATGCCTTTCCCGCCCGCATTTCCCTTTGTTCTGCCTGGGATTGCCGTCCATATTTGGGGTTCATTTTAATGAACAGTTTGGCTTTTGTATCATTATATACTGAGAATGTGTTTTGTTATCGTTTTAAACTGGAATTCAGAATAAAAGGGAAAACTAAGCAAAATTTAAATGAGTTTAATTGAATTATTGTGTAATGGTAAGCCATGTAACATTTTGAAATATTTAAGTATGTAGCTTAAGTTTTATTTATAGTCAAAAATGAAAAGTAGTACTTGATATGAAACGGATCAAAAACGATTTTTTTTAACTTTAAATTCATGTAAAAATATAAAGTCCTCGAAACCCTAACTTTTTTTCTTCAGAATTTTCATTTTGCTACCTCTGCCATCAGAAACGTCTTAAGATTTGTTAAGGCCCTAAGCCCCTATGCAAACGTAGGCCCCACATGTGACCTATAAAAGTAGACAGAAAATAGCATACATTATCAAATACTTTTACAACCAGTATTCTGAAACAAATAAATGTGCATGACTCATTATGTCTAAAATCTGGGTATGGGCTCGACCGACTGCCTTCTTTCAACTAAATCAGCGTCTGTTAAACTTTCGACCCCCCCCCCTTTATGCATCAGCCTTACATCGCTGACTCCCAAGATTTTGAACACCCCACCCTGACTCCCAGCACATGGCTGAGTGATTTAAAAGTTCATCAATAATCCTAAGACCACTTTAATAGAGGATAAGTTGCCTCTGCTTTATTTAACCCTTCATTATTATATTTAAGAAAATATTAAAAATCTAATTAAAACATTACAACATACTAATTTCAAATAAAAAATGTGCTTAACTGTATTAATTAAAAGGATGGTGCAGCATCAGGAGTAATATTTGAAATCTGCAGCCTCAATTTTGATTCTACTCTACGAGATAGGTGCAATCGTTATCGTATTGGTGCGATATGAATTTAGTTCTTAATCTTTTCACTTGTGTTCCTACAATTTTTTTAAACATTACGTTGTAGTAATGGACGTATAGTTCCAAACCATAACAGTTCAGAATTCCTATTCTTGAGCGAAATTCGTGTTCTAATAGTTTTTTTCATTGGGGCAATTTAAGGATCTAGTCTAGGATGGCAATGGCACGTTTTTTAGTTTTTCCTCGAGGCCTTCCAGAGTCTGTAAAAGAGGGAATTTTTAACATTAAATGAGAGTTTCGTGGACCCCTAAGGTCCGCGGCCCCAGTTTAAGAACAGCTAGACTTAATGAATAATGATGGTGTATGGTGGTTGTCCTAGACATGGACCACGGTCATCGCATAATAATCCCATCTAGCCACTGTTGCCTGTTGGCATATAGTTCGAAATTCCCAGTTTTTCAGGGAATACTCGTATGTTCAGAAATAATATTTGACCATTAGATTATTCTGATAATGATCTTATTGAAGCTGAGTCGAGAACGAGACAAGGCCCTGAGCTCGAGCCCAGTTGGTCTAAACGTCCCTGCTGCCTTATGTGTTTAATTTACTACGCATAGTAATTGTAAGAGAAAGATATTTTTATTTTAAGATATACTATGAATGTTACTACTTTTCCTCTTCTGTGCCGAATACTGTAATGGTATTCGTCTCAAAATCTACTTCATGGGAATAAAATAAATTCCTCAGTATAATAATAAGTAAATGTAAAAAATTTAATATAGAAACATGAAAATAACTGAATTAGTGTTTAATTTTGTACAAACTTAGTTGTTTGCAAAACTTATCTAAAACAGTAAAGAATAAGAGTTCATTTCGAGCTTGAAGAAAACAATAATAAAACAAAATATCCTATTTTTAACAAGATATAAAACTTCTAAGTTTTCTTATATATTGTTGCTAAAAAAATTTTTTTATAGGTATTTTTAATGGTTTTTCTACTCATTAATAAAGAAAAAAGAATAAGGCAATCCGCCTCCTAAAATCTTACCTGACTCAATTCCTGATAGTGCGATCAGCAGACCTGTGTTTAAAATGGAGCAATTAGGCTTCTCCTTATGTGGTCAAAGAAGACCCCTACCTGACCACGCACTGTCTTTCATTAACTGACTCCTTATTTTATCTTGCATAATAAGAAAATGGGAGAATCTCCTGAGCACTTCATTTTTCTTCCTTATCACAAAAAAATGTACCCATCTGACCTGCAGTTTAAGGCCATTAGAGCCTCTCTATTAAAATACTGTCTTCCGCACTTTTTTCACTTTTACAGCAGGCGTTTTTAAAAGTCTTATTTTTTTCTAAACCCCCCTACGCTTTTCTATTCTGGAAAACTTGCGATAGACTTTCACTGCACCTTAGTAGCTGTCACCGCTAAACGGTCTATTTTTTATAATTAGTCATTAGCGACGGAACCAGCTGAGGTAATTTCGCCTAGCCTTGCGAAGGCTGACACTTTATAAAAGTCGCCTTCTATTATACGATGGGAAGAAGAAAAAAGTTCTTCTTTTGTTCTAAAAGAACAGGAGAACAAAGAACTTCCATCCTTTTTCCATTCTAGATATATCGTATAGGTACCCCCCTTTTTAATTCACAGTTCCACAGAATGGAACAAGGGAGGGGGTGATTTATTTTTAGAACGCGCTCACTCCCCCTCTTCATTAAAGGGGGGTGTCCGCCGCCATTAATAAGGATTAGCCATCGACTGGCAGAAGATTTTTAACTTCCCTTTAATCGTCCGGAGCTGGAAACAAAAAGGAGGGGTGCACCGGGAGGGGGTGAGATTTAGCAGCTCCAGAAAATTAGATACGCGTGTCGACTGTCTTTCTGTCGTTATTAATAAAGATTACTTGCTTCACAATTTGTTTTTCACCCTTTCTTTTAACTCAGGACTGTATTTATTGACGTTGATTGTCTCTGATTTACTGCTTTCGGTTATTGAATAGTTACTAACTATGCACGTTTGTTTTTTCTAGCACAAGTAAGCTTAAAATACCGGCGAAGTACATTTGTAATTTTTTTTCTTAATGAATAGTCTGAGAAATGTTTTAGCATAAGATTTACTTTTTTCCCTTTTGTCAGATTTGGAACTTTTTATGAAATTACTTTTTATTCGAGCGAAAAAATGCTACCAATGTTCTTTTTTGAAAACAAAAGAAAATGAGAGGAGAGAGTTCTGTATTATAGAAACACATTACATGAGTAAAGGGTCACATAAAACTTATGGAAATAAGCCAAAAAAATTGTAAAGGAAATAAGTTTTGAGATCCTCGGCTCTGGTTACAAGCATGGTTATGGTCATTGAATCGTAGCCAGGGTGTCATGAGTTCAAGCCTTGTGCCACTCTTGATCGGTCGTGCAGAGAAGGCCGATGCACCTTAAATCTAACGAGATTCTATGTCCTCTCGTTGGTGTGGTAGCTAGAAGAGGAAGTTTGCCAGCTCGGCTGTCATTCTATTTATTTAACCGAAGTTCAAAATTACGAGGTCCGTTACCAATAACCTCGTAATGCTTTGTAGGCGACTTAAATATAATTCACTCACTAACCAGTGTTACCGAGACAGTTTTAATCTTGACTTCATTTGAAAGTTTCAGGCGGTCCATATTGTACTTAAGTTACTAATATTACATGTGGTTTAAAAATATTTTTCTGAATCAGAACATAATGAATATTTTCTAGAGTGCGATTCTAGTTTATTTCTTGCTTTAATGCCTATGCTTTTTAAATGCTTTGATGCCAAACTGTGAGCTGGAGTTTATGTAAAATTATTCGTCCAGGAGGAGGGGGGACCTGCGAACCAACCCCCATTGTATAAGTTACACAACTGTTAATACTAACTGCTCAAATTGTTATACTGTAATTTATATGTATTATGTAGTTCTAATACAAAAGCGCTCTTTCCGTTTTCGATACCCATTTGTGATGTGGTGTTGTGTTAATCTTAGAGCTTGATATAATTAATTGAACTGTAACTTGCTCCTTATTGCCAATTTGTAACATAATATATTCAGTCTTTTTATTATTGTTCTCGTGTGTGAGATAGAGATCTCGTGTGTGAATTTATTACATAATCACGAAAAGCTTTTTTCATATAGAGAGATTAATTTAAATATCTTTATTTGATTTTGCTAATTTAGATATTTCCTTATTTTCCCCATGCCTCCAGGAGCAGAAAAATTTGTTCTTAGACAAATTGCATTTTTTTAAAAATTCAACATCTGTTACTCAATGCTGTTTCTATGTTTTTATTTTGACTGAACTCGTCTATTCAATGAAAAACAAACCATTAACTATTTACTTAATTAAAAGTACAAATGTATTTCTTGAGAAATTCAGTACTAGAAAAAATAATACGAATCGTATCAATATGCATATTGCTGTTAACAAAACAAATAAAATTCATATTATTCGATTACGAACTTTGAATCAAAAGCGATTAATTCGGATAAATAAATATAATAACGCCAGTTTCCTAATGGAAATTTTTTAAAGTTAAGTAATTAATGAATTTTTATGGCTTTAAATAACGTTTACAATACAATGAATTTTTTTCTGTATGTTCTATTTTATAATTTGCTATTCAGTTACTTTATTTTCATTAAATATTTACTAAGCAGTTTTTTCCCTGTATCGAAAACCATTTTGCTCGCCTAATTAAATACTTATTCTGCTCCAGGCTGATAAGTTTCCCTATAAAATCCCTAAACTGTTGCTTTACCATTTCCAACTCGATTACTTTACATAAGAAAAGCCACTCTCTACTTCTGCTCCAGGCTGCTAAACATTTTAGAGAATAACGTTCAAAAATATT
Source organism: Trichonephila clavata (assembly GCA_019973975.1). Lineage (NCBI taxonomy): Eukaryota > Metazoa > Arthropoda > Arachnida > Araneae > Nephilidae > Trichonephila > Trichonephila clavata. The sequence goes on from BMAO01031313.1 coordinate 58,215, forward strand.
TTTTTTTAAAGAAAAATGCAAAATATGTCTCATACCTTCTATTCCTCCCACCCTTCCCAGCCATTATGAGACATCGGACTCTCACACGCAGACGATTATTAATATCGAGCTCCTCCCCTGCCCCCCTGGGCGCTCTGTAATTCATCATCGAGCCAAACGATAGCAAAGGGAAGGTCGGTTTCCTAAAAATGAAAACAAATGGCAGGTAATTTTGCAGAGGAGGGGTGGGGGAAGAAGCCTCCCCCTAATGGAGTGCCTTTTGGCGCGCATTATGTAAATAGAACTCGTCCTCTTGTTTACTTCCATAATTAAGGCATAATGCATAGAAATTTCTCTCCTAATGTTTCGAAGGAGCGTGAATAATTGGGCATTTTGCGGAAGAGTTATTACAGTCAAATAAATCGTTCACATGTAAAAATGGCTTTGCTCTCTCTCTCTCTCCGATATTAATGGATCGGTCACGTGACTTACCCTGGCGGTTCCTTTATCTCACCTTTTCTTTGATTTTTTTCACTTATTCCTTTTTCCTTCTCTTTATTTCTTGTGATAGTGTACGCATTTGAAACAATTGGCGTTGAATTTTTTTTCTTTCTTTTATTGTATGATTTCTCTTATTATTTTAGAGAACGTGGTTTATTCTTTTGACCATTACTCATAAAGGATTAAAATATTTGCTAGGGTCGAATATATATCTTTTTAATGGTTCAATGGATAAATTGTATTTTAGGGTTACGTTTTGCTTTAAAATATTTTGAGTCTGCCTTTCGCCTGTTGCATCAAGTTAGATACTTCGTTATAATAGTTAAAAATAAAATAACGTTTCTCCCGTAAGTAGTTTTAATATATTTTAAGTATATGCTAATAATAATAACAAATAACCATTTAACAAATATTCCTGGTGGCGCACAGAAGGAGGGTTTTCTGAGGGTCCGGACACCCCCCAAAGCCCTTGAGTTTTTTCGATTGATGATAGTCTTATATATATAATTACAACGTAAAATTTAATTAAGTACTTGTAATTAACAATTTATTTTATTAATTGATGCTAATTATAAATTCAATAATTTATTTTTTATTGTTTTTTGTTAACAAAATCAGAAGAATCAATTGGTGTTGCCTTGAGGTGTGATACGAGTTGGGGAACTTTTGACCATGGACTCCCTCTTTGAAAAATTTTTGTGTGCGCTACTAATATGTTACTAACTATAAATTTATAAACTATTGTTTTATTTTATTCGTAAAAAAAAATAGCAATTTAAAACCAAAATGTATGATTATCATGGTATTGAACATTGTGCTAATTTAACCCGCAGAATAACGAATTGCAACTTTTTCTTTGCTAGAACTTTGACATAATATGCATAATGATTTCGTTTTTGTTCATGTGTTATATTTAGCTTTTAATTGAACGAATTAACATAAAGAATTGAAGTACTTGTATATGTACGAGTCGCGTTTTCTGTAGATGTCGTTTCTTTGCGAGTTTCGTTGCTTTGTTGTGAAAACAACTTATAATGGAGCTTAAATTATCCGTCACTCGTTTAGTTGGTTCGATGTTTTCGTTTTCCTTTTATAAAATAAATAAAAAATATACATTTTTTCTTTGCAATTTTTGATTTTTCCCCTGCTTTAATTAAATATATATGTATATTTGCAACGAAGCTTGTTTTTTGATTCAAAAGACTTCTCCAAACATCTGAGATTATTTCAGATGTTTTAGCATGTTTTAGGAAAAAAATATTAAATTAACTGATAAATATCAAATTTAATAAAGAAAACTTTGAAAAATCATGAGAATTTTAAGCTTTGTTTTTCTTTGCATCACCATTTAAGTCCATTTGTTCTGAAACTGCTAAGAAACGTATGTATGAAATTTTTAAACTTTTTACAAAAAAAAATTATAAGCAGCTGTTGGGGGATGAATATAGCTCAAAATTCTTTTAACTTTTTCGGTTAACATGAGCATTCTGTACAAGGTTTCTTAGTATAAATACAAGTAATGTATTCTGTTTAAGTAGACAGAGGAAATGTGAACTTAAACTGTAAAACGAAGCCAGTTATGTTTTCAGGTAACAAATGATTTCATATCAAGTGTGTTTTTCCGCTCGAAATTGCCCATTTTTCTAAATATAAACTGTTTCAAAAAGTACTGATCCCCTCCATAAAGAAACATTCATCGTAAAGTGTAAAGATTACTTCCAATTTCAAAAGTGACAGTGAAGGAGTATTTATTCTCTTATCGGTAAGCTCTTACCGGTTACAACTCTAAGAAGCTGACTGAAGTTGCATGGTCATTCCCGTAAACATTAGTGTTCATTTAGTCATCACATTTAGTGAAGTGAAAGATTTATGTTGAAGATTTGTGCACATTGTCTGGAAAATAATTATACGTTATAAGAATGTCCCCTCTATATAATTTTAATTGTATAAAAACTATTCGAGTTGTAGAAGTGTTCTTTTTTATTGCTTATGTTAATTTTCAATGTAGTTAAAAGAAGAAAATTACTGGCGCCTTCCATTTTAAGATTTAAAATGAGGTTTCGCTAAAAATTTTGTCATGGAAGATGCTTACAACTTTTTTAGCATTTAAAAGGGAAATTTTACATTTGTTTTACTGCTTTCTTCGCAGAATAAACTAAATTTTATTTTGCGTGTAATTCGAGTATGAGGTGTAACAAATTACGAGTCATTCACCAATGAACTCTCTCTCCTAAAACTTTAAATCGACGTTAAATCTAATTAAAAAAGTTCCTTGTGTAGATAAAATTTAAATACATTTCTCGATATGGATTTTATTTCACGTATGAGATCGATTTTAAACTTCTTTTAATGCGCAAAATAATATTCATTTTCTCAAAACTGTTAGGTGGGAAAATTTGGTGAAATTTTTATAGCATTCTAATATTGTCTGCGTCATTTAATCGAATTTGAAATAGAAATGTAGATCACCTGTATTTATTGTACAATTCTAATGCAAATTCTATCTAAAGTAAACTAAAGAGAGAGAGAGAGAGAGATCTATTGTACCTCTTTGACTAATTAGCGATTCTTCAAGATTTTAAAATAAAACTATTAAATTTTTTAAAAAAAGTGTGGTTTGGATATCAACCGCATTTTAATGCCATAACTTGAAAAAATGAGATCTACAGCCAATAGTTTTTGGGTACTCCTAGTGCAACGTTGATCCTGAGCAAGTCAACTGATAGAATGAGATGGGGGTGGGGGGAGCGTTTCTTTGTTTAAATGCTAAATTAAGCATAACAGTTTTTTTTTAGTTTTTTGTGCAGATAAAATCTTTTTATTGAACATTTTTTGCAAAATATTTTATCGTGAAAATCCCTATATTTTGAAAAAAATATACAAAGCACATCTGTTGGGACACAATGCTGTAGCCGTACATTGTACTTAAGGGTCCCATTTCATTAGATTCATATTTCCCCATGAGGACTAGGCTGACTTCCATTCAGAGTCATTTGGTCGTGTTGTTTAGGGGTTGTCATGGCCATGATAAAGGGAAATATTTTAATCTGCCCCACCTGCCAATCGATGAGAGCGTCCTTCTTAATGGATCCATTTCACGCTCGCTTAACCCTTACTCTCGCCTCTCATGCGTGTCACTCGTCGACGCTCTCCACTCGGGATGACTCCATCCCCCGTCGTTCAACAACATAACTCTGTTCAGTTCTTTTTAAAAGTTGTAAGGTTTTCTTAATACTCGAGAGAAATGCAAAAATTAGAAGAATTATTCGTTTTCATGAAGTCATGTATTTGTAATTTAGTTCTGAAACAAATTAAAATAAAACTTTTTTTTTGGACAATTCAATGGTTCAAATTAGGTCGCGGTAGCCTAGTGGTTATGGTCACGAACTTGTGGCCAGCATGTCGTGGGTCCGAATTCTGGTGTCACTAAATACCCGCCATGTAGAAGGAGCTGATGCGCGTTAAATCTGTCCGGCTAAAAATTCTCTCTTTGGCTTGGTGTGGTAGTTTGGAGACTGGATGCCAACTTAGGTGTCTTCCTCATCGCTTGGTTGGTGCACCAAATCACAAGGTCAGTCGCCAATAGCCCTCGTGTTGCTTTAAATTGCGACGTTTGTATATATCTCACTCAGTAGCGCACACAAAAATTTTTCAAGGGAGGGAGGGTCCATAGTCATAAGTCCCCTAACTCGTATCATACCTAAAGACAACACCAATTGATTCTTCTGATTTTGTCGATTCTGCTAACAAAAAACAGTTAACAATAAATTATCGTATTAATACTTAGCATTAATTGATAAAATAAATTGTTAATTACGAGTACTTAATTAAAGTTTACGTTATATATATATATATATATATATATATATGATTATCATCAATTGAAACAAACGCAAGGGCTTTGGGAGGTGTCCGGACTCCTAGGACTCCCCCCCCCCTTGTGTGCGCCACTGCTCTCTCACTCATTCAGTGTTTCAAACCATAGTTAAAAATGGCTCATTAACTTAGAGTTCTTCACTTTCCTGACTTCGGAATTTTCCTTTTGCAAATACTTCTTCACTCAGTTACGGTTGTCTTCTCCAAGCATCAATTACTCAGTATTTTCATGCAAATTCATGGATTCATACATCTATAATACTGTCTTAAATTTTGTAGATTTTCCATCATCAAGCAGGTCCCCCCCCCCCCTTAACGTATAAATTAGAATATAAGGGAATGAAATTTGCTGTACATTTTTTACCAGGGAAAAAGAGGACCAACTAAAACAAAATTGAATAGTATAAAATGCTTTTCATAAGATAGCTATGTTAGAATTTATTAATGGTGTTATATTTTTCTGTTTTAGAAAAAGTATTCCGAATTAAGGTTGTTTACATTATATGAAAACAACCTTAAATTATCGAATATACTGCAGAGTCATTTTGAATAGAATATGTAAGTTGATAGAATTTCTGCCGTGCAGTTTGTCGCTGATAAAATCAGGATTCTATACAAATCCAGGATCTGTACTGGTCATAAACCTCCTATTTTAACTTTAAAGTTACTTGTTTTAAACTCGATGAAAAAGTGAATAGATAAATTTTTCAAAAACGACAAATTGTTCTTCAGCTCTTGAAAATATGGTGACATTTTGACATAATGTATTTATGCGTGTTCATAAGTTGGTATTCATATATATTGTATATTATTTTTTTTAAAAAAATCAATCCTCTCTCTCTTATAATTTTCAGACGGACAGAAAAGCCTCTTTTAAATTTATTTAGTTAAATGGTGCATCCAAAAACTCTGAAAGTTATGTTCTAAATTATGATTTTATTACTGGAAATTAATAGTTAGGGCTTTGTTATTATTCTACTCGCTGAGTTATTGTCAATACCAGTCGTTGATTCAATACTTTTCGAAATATTGGATAATTCTGTATACGGGAATAAAAGTGGATTTTTTATGCACGCTTTTCCTTTTACCTCAAACTTTACATCTGTAACTACAATATATATACAGATAGAAGTAATTTATATTTGACGCTTTTCTGCAACTATTATTATCTCTCGATTTTTTAACTTCATATTTTTAGTATAAGTGTTTTATCTTTTGGCACTGGTATACCAATAGCTAGAGTAAAATAGTGCGCTAGAAAATAAAAATATAATATTGAACATTTCACTTTTAGAATAAAAACAAATTTCCCTATTTTTTAACTTCTTTTTTGCATTCTTTTAAAATTTAATACTACGCTATTGTATTTTTTTTTTTTTTTAATATCGCATATTTTGAAAAACCAATCTACTTTATTTGAAACACGATTCTATTTTTTCTATCACAAACAATATTTTCCACAATGTATCCTTACCTGCTATTATCTTAATATGCAGATACAATGTCCTAAGCTTTCCAGCATATATTCCCTACCAACACCTTTTCTGTCACCGCTTCTCGTTACTTTCTACATCCTTGTCCTTAACGCATTCTCCTTATTAAATACCAGTTCTTTATGTCACGGAAAAGACGCTGCCTCTCATTGGAGGACACAATTACTCGCCGCCATATTGGAAAGGCCCACGGGCTGTGAACAAAGGAGCCCCGATATTAATTTCCCCGCTGCAACTACCCGAAATTCCATTTTAATATTACTTCTCTCCTGCGCCTACCTGCCAAGGGGCTGTTGTAGCTCTAAGGGATGGGAAACAAAACTTTACACACGTCACCCACCTTGTGTGTGACGGGAACACGTGAAAGCGACTTTTGCGCGGAAACTTTTCCCGAAAACTTGTTCCAAAACCGAGCTCCCTTCTCATAAAAGAAATCTTTTATATTCCCCGGAAGGGATAAATAACGTGTGTTCCGTGGAGAGGGGATATATTCTCCCTCACTCTCTCTATCTGGAAACTATCTAATTCTTTTCTAGAACGGTGTGTTTTCGAATGTTGCATTTGGAGTTCCGCCGAGTGGAAAATCTTTCTCCGAAGGGGATTCTTCGAGAAGTTCCGCATGTTGTGTTCCTACTTTGTTTTAGTATTTTTAGTCGGTCTGGGACTAGATATATTGCCTTTCAGTTTTGGCTTGTGTAGGGGATGGTTAAGTTCGATGACTGCATTGGTATTGAATGAGTTTAGAATGTTAATATATTTTATCTTGGCCGCATCAATCATTGTCTCCACGAACTGTTCCTATTTTCACTCATTGGATTTCAGTTTTGCAGTGTTGAGCTGTATTTTTGTTTTCGCAGTGTTTTTTACTTTTTGAATGTTAAGTGTTTTCTTATATTTATCGACGGCAAATAAGAAGACAAATTCTTAGTTAGAATATTTCGTAGTTATTAAGTTTTGTGCGTTCTAAAAAACAATTTTTTTTCCTCTACTGCTTTTGATTTTATTAGTGAATCTTTTACCTGACATTTAAAATTTGAAGTGTGCAGTAACCCCAGTGGTTAATCTTGACCTTCCTGACCTATGAGTTTTATGTCGAGTTGCAGATTCGAATCCTATTTATACTTAAAGCCAGTCGTGCGAAATAATGGAGACTACTTTTTGTTTAATAGAACCAGATCTATCTCGATCTGGGGTGAAGGAAAAGTTAGATGAGCTAAATATCAATTCTAGTATTCTTGTCATCGAAACTAGATTAAAACTCGTTCGAATAAATTTTTTAAAAAGTTAAATACATCTGTCCCGTAGACAGTTTTCTGCATTCGTCAAAATTTATTCTAAATCTTTCTAATTTGTACTTAGCAAATACGAAGGAAAATATTTTTCGTATTCCTTCCTCCTATCCCCCCCCCTTCCTTTACTGATTAGCTGCATTCAAAAGTCTGAAACTTTTGATTTAGAATCCACTATAAAATGAATATTTTCTTTTGTTAAAGGAAGGAATTTTCAGTAAGAATCACTCTCCGCTAAATCTCGACATTCCTCACTCCTAAATTTAAGGGGAAATCTTTCTTCTCCCTTCTACCCCCAATTACTCCGATCGCTCCCTCTTCAAGCGAGGATAAGGAAGGGAGGAGGGTGGACCCGTTTTTCGTTCTTTTTCCCCAAGAATTGTTCGTAATTACCTTCTAAGGTATGCACGTGTTCGCGAAATCGATAATTGAAAAAGGATCTTTTTGAAAATCTTTCAGAAACCCCCGTCTCCCCTTCTCTTTACTCCCCAGTTCGAAATAATGACTCCGTGAAAGAATGTCTCGGATTTATTTTAGCGTAGAAGGGAAGATTTTTGTAAGAGAAGAGTAATTATTTTGTTCAAGAAGTGTTAGTAGTCGGTTGTTTAAAAAATAAGAAGCTGGTCGGTTCGTTGTTATATTAGGGTTGTCTGGTTTTTTTTTTTTACAGGGCTTCCTTTCCCTTCTCACTTCGATCGAAGCAGTGATTGGAAATTACGATTATAGAAAATAAGGCCCCTGCTTAAAATACGAAACTAAATCCTTCCGATGTGCTATGAGATAAATCTCAATTATTTCTATCGATTAGATAATAATCAATTTGTAAACCTTGTATTTGACTAGACCTCCTAACTCATAAAATGTTCGATTTGGGAAAAAGGAAACGTTGTGGTAAGACTAAATAATTTTTATTTTGTAGATTTTATTATTAGACTCTCTCAATCATTATTGAATGGGGTTCGGTTAATAAATTATTTCTTTATCTTAAAACTTAAAATGGAGGGGAATCATTGTAGTTTATTTTCTCTCTCTCTCTCATTTTTTAAAATTTTTATTACGACTGGGAACCAAATCTACTTAAAAATTTTATCCTGAAAGAAGTTTTTTTTTTATAGATCTGTTGCCTATGAAACCAAAGTTTATTCTTATTGTTAAAATTAAGTAAATTGAGGATATCTTAAATCAGAAAAGGGAAATATTCTTTTGACTTTCAATAAGTAAGGTGGATCAATGCAAAAGTATACACAGTGTAAGTGTAATAAAGTATACACAGTGTTTGACATGCTGAAATCCTTGAGTTAAAATAAACAGGAATAAAGATCCAGGTACATCAACTGCAGTGAATTCCGGAGGGGGGAGGGGCGAAATTTTAAATTGTATTATTTTAATTATTTTATCTGTTAAATATAGTAATATATATGTAATGTATCGATAAGAAATATTTTGTGAATTGCAGTCGTGGCAATCAAAAATCGAAATATTATTCATATCTTTAATTTTAACATCAGATGAGATCTAAAGATGCATCACTTCTTTATTGAATCAAGAACACATATGACGATTCATACACACCATACAAAAGAATTAAATTATACCTTTTACATATTTTATGTAGGAAATTAATACATTTCCCGAGATGCTGACACGTTTAGAGAAAGCAAAAATTGGGCCAGGATATCATCCATCACCTCTGCTATTCAACAGACACCGAATCTCCATAGATTAGCTCGCTGACGGAGCTTACCAACCTCTCTCTATGAAGACCATCGTAGAATACTATGGTGTGGCACTCGCATAGGCGGATCAGTCTCGTTGTCATCTAGAGTTTTAGAATACTGTCTTGAGTTCGTTGCAATCTTTTATGCCCAAGAAAGAGCCAAGGAACAAGAGAGGGAATTATTCATTTGCCTGATTTAAAGATACAACGAAAAACGTAGCATAAAAAAAATATATAATCACGTGTTCAAATGAAGGGAAATAAGTTATTTATAGAAATTACGCCAGTACTTTAGGGAAGTCACCACCACTTAATAAGGCACGTGTAAACAATTAAGATACTCTTTTACTAGGAATAAGACTCGAATTTTTTAGTAAATGTTAATTTTTAACATGCATAATATACACGTAGTGTATTAAAGATCCAGGCTTGTCATTTTTGTCTATAGAAGTTATTTAATTATTAGAGGAACGACGATGATAAAGCGAGTAAAATTTAAATATTTTTTAAGAGTTAAAAAATTGTATCTGAAAAAACTTTTTGAATAACTAGAAAATATAAAGGAACAACGAGACTTAATTACACCTTTAGGCAAAATACCAAATGCTCACAGGTGGCTTACATTTCAAATTTTTACACAAGTTTATCAATCGCACCATAGATCTTTGAAACCTCTATTTTATAAACTGCTTAATTTGACACGTCTATTATCAAGGATAGGGAGGGATTCCTAAACAACATAAAATTAATTTATTCCTAAACGGGTGCAAATATGAGCCGATCACTTTTCACAAAATCGTGCATGGAGTCTCATTATGGGGGGGAAATATACCACTTCGATTATCATTTTCCCCATCCTCCTTTTCACCAGCCCTCATGGAAAACACCTACACCCCGTCGAACTCGGGAGGGAGTGTAGGCGTGGAAAAAATATATGATAATCCGGATACGTGTTCTCCACATCCCTTCATCTCTATCTTTCAAAAAAAAAATAAGGGGATGGGTTCGAAAAATTTTTTCCGCCGCCTCTGTCCGGGTGGAAGGAATGCGGATCGTGATCAGGATGAGAAATACGGTCACGTACCGCTCACGGGACTGTTCGATTCGAACATATCTCTCCCACCCCCTTTGTCATTTTCAGCCCCTATCGCACACTCCCATATTGATGCACCCCCCATCCCCTCCCGCTCCATCCTGGCAGTGGCTCTTCCACTGGATTAATAAAGTAATGGAAGTGTCGGGGAGCAAGCACGCTTTCCTTTTTCAGTGTGAAAGTTTATTTGCTTAAAGTTTCAATTTGAGGCTGTTAATTCGAGAAGGATAAAATTTTTCCTTTAGCTTGGTTGTTGTACATACATAATTTTTAACTATTGAATGTATACATTTTAAATTAAAAGGTATTAAGCAAATATTCGATGCATCCATATATATCGTGTTTAAACTGGAATCAAACATGTTGCTAGGACATCTTTATCTGGTTGCAGTCGATTAATTGAAAGGCCATTTATTTCAATTAACTTCCACATTGTATTGTCAAACGCAAGCGAAAAGCAGCTCAAACACACATGACATGGGTAAAAGCGTTCTATTTTTCGTTCCAGAGATATCAGCTTTTATACCTTTCCCTAGCGGAAATTTCTCATTTGTTTCAAAATTGTATGTTTTCCGGTATTTAATTCTTATTGTAGTGAAATATGTCAGCTTTGAAGTTTTTGAGGAGATGTGCGTTAAGTGTCCTGGGAGTATATATCTGTCTTTCAGAAATATAATTTTCTTTACGCTGCTACCAGTAAAACTATTCCGCTATGGCTTTGGGATGCAATAAAATGACCTTAACTGTGTTTGTGAAGGATTTACTTATTGCAGACAATAATTCCCTTATTTGTGCCTTTACTTCACCCCCCCCCCCCCAATACACCGTATGCGCGCTTATGTGAAAAACGGTGGCACTGGAAAACAAATCGCACGACCTTCAATTGACGTTCAATGGGTTAAAAAGTATTTTCAGTTAGGCGGGTAAACTTAAAGAATTATCACGTGATGTCTTTGAGGGTTAAAGTCTATCAAAAATTAATCCTGGTGCCATTTAAGGACCCCTTCCTCCGTGTTAGTAGATCAGAAGCACATTAAATCTGTCGAGGCTCAAAGTCCCCCAGTTAGCGTAGTGTGAAATTTTGGAGAGGGAGGTGCTGGATCAGGGGTCGTCCTCATCATTTGACCGAGGTTCAAAATAACCCGAGGTCCGCCGTCAATAGCCATAGCTTTGCTTTATAGTACGACATTAATAAACACTTCTTTACTCGGCGTGGAGGTTGGAAGTATAAATATTTCGTTCTCTTTATTATTATATTTTACAATTCAAAATACTTCCAGTTCAAGTGGCTCCTGTGACGGACATGCAAATTTTCAAGGGGTCGAGAGTCGAAAGCCCACCACTATCGTATCATACCCCAATACTCCACCAAACATAGTCTTTTGATTTTGTCGATTGTTGGGAACAAAAAAACAGTAAAAAACTAAATTATTGAATAAGGAATTAGCATTAATTAATAAAATAAATTATTAATAATAATTAAGTTTTACGTACGACGTACATAGCAGGGGGGGAATCAAAACTACAGGGAGGTCTGACCCGTGCTTCCCCCCTCCCCCTTGTATGCTACACTGGGTAGCTCAAATGTGATGTTAAATCGTAAAAAAATCGTCATTTTGTGCCGTGAAAGCTCTAAAAACAATTTACTCGTATGTCATTCTATCATTATTCTTAATATGGTATGTTCTCGTCGTTATGACTAATTATCTCTCATGCATTAACAGTTAAAATAATGCAGGATTTCAACAGAAGTACCGTAGTCATCTTGAATGTTTTAAACGAAACTAAATTCATCTTATTTACTGAACTTTCCTTTCTTCCTCATTGAATAAAAGAATCCCGCTTTTATCCCAAATAAATCACTTAGTTTCGTGTATCTTCTACCATTCCGGTCCTAAAGAAAGGTAATTGTGAGTGGAGGGGAAAAAAAGAGAATCTCGATTTTCTATTCAAATCATGTCCTTCACTTTTGACTGATTCCCATCGGAACCTCGCCATTCCTCCCACTTCGGTTTCGATTCCGAAGTAAATTTCTAGAAGAATAATTACATGTATCCTGCACATATCCGCCTCTTGCATGACCAAAGAGGCAACCCCTTATCCATTTTTTCCCCTCTCCCAAAAACCTAAAGAAAAGAAAATGCTGCATCTTGCATATTCATTTTTCCGCTTATTCCAAAAAGGAATGAAGTGCCTTGTTTAAGATACGATGCTCGTATGGTATAGGGGGGTGGACGAGTCTCAAGGGTACCTCCCCCCCCCCCTTTCGAGATTTGGTAGTGCCTCGTAAGAAGAAAAAAGGGAACGATCTCGTCGCTTCCGATTCCCATTTGATTTGACTTCCGGATCTGTTTAACGAGGATGCGTTGAGTGATTCGTCCTTTGGGGCTTAGACAAAGTGGATAGACTTGAAAGAACCAACATTACTAGAAGAATTCGTTTAATTAGGTGAAATTGTTTCGGACTTAAGAATGTTCGTTCAAAGAAAATTTCACTGTAAAGAAGTTTTTTTTATCAATTAATAAACGTGTAAAATTTTATTTTAGAATTAAAGACCAGCTATACTTCTTGTATGCACTCTAATGTGAAGTTTGTTTCTCAAAATATGACAAATTTTTCTCCTTTAAAGTGTATGATTCTAAGGGTAGCGGTATCATCTATATAAACCAGTAACAGCCTCCGGACTGAAGTGATCATTTTGGTCTAGTGGTATGTTACGTGCTTACAGAACCAAAGGTACCAGGTTCTGTCCTCCGGATGCGCGCCACTACATAAGCATTATAACTACTTTATTCATTGTCAAGACAACAGCATTGCTAATGCCCCCCCCCCTTATAAAAACCGAATTCGATCCAGTCCTTACAGCCTCTGAAAAGGAAATTCTGCCCTTTCCCCGTGGGAATTTTAACTGCATGTTTCCATTGTAAAATCTTTTTGCATTTTTAAACGTTCAATTTGTCTATGGATGAATGTGATTGAACTTCGATTTTGATTTAGAATGTTCGGAATTATTTCAGATTAATTTAAGTCTTCGCATTTTTTTTTTTTTTTTTGATGCATGTATACATATAGAATTATTCTGAAAAGAGAAATTTCAGCTTAAGTTTTCTCGTGATTTGATCGTAGTTTAAAATGTTAAGTTCGTCACCAATAATAGCTCTGTGGCGGCGGTAACCTAGTGGTTATGGTCACGAACTCCTTTACGGCGTGTCATGAGTTCCAGCCGTAGTGCCCACCACTGAAACCCCGCTGTACAGAGGGACTGACGCTCGTTAAATCTGTAGAGGCGACAAGTCTTCCCGTTTGCTCGGTGTAGTAGTTTTTTTGGGGGGAGGGGGGATCACACAACTTAAGATATCCGAACACGTTCAGAGTACTTTTTAACAAAATAGCCTACTAAAATATTATAAATGATCTTTTAGGACTCGATACCAATAAATATTACTATTTAACAATCAAAATTTAAAATAAATTGCCTGAATTTTACAAAAATCACAATTATAAGTGAAATTTTAGCAATAGTTTTGAAGAACTTCAAAGCAGTTAGAGAAAAAGTAATAAACATATATTAGTAAAAGTATTACTAAAACAAATTAGATGCATTTATCTAGAAAATGTACTAAAATTTTAATTTTTTATTAAAATTTGAATATTCTAGAGCTGATTGAGTAAACATTATAAGAAATGTTACATTTTTATGAGACCATTATTTAAATAACAAACCATAACTCAAAAAGTATTCGTACAATAAAAAATATTTTAGTACATTCTCTAGAAAGTAACATAAATATCAGGTTCAAAAAGTTTTATAGAAATACATTCGTAATATTTTGAGTTATCAGACTCGCCACGATAGATTTTGAGCAATTTAAATGCCCACTTCTGGTAGATCAAACCCACTTCCGGTTTTTCTAACTTTATAAAATGGATTGTAACTTAGCCTCTAGGTAGTGTAGAAACAAAACAAAGAATGTTTCGTGTCGTCAAAAGATAGCTCTATTCAATAAAGTAAAAACCAAAAATATCTGTCTTGACTGAATTTGGTCATTTTCAACGTGTTCGGATACCTTAAGTGTCGTCATCAGTTGGCTGAGGTTCAAGATTAAGAGATCCGTTGCCAGTAGCCCTCGGGTTTTATAGTGCGATGTCAATAAACACATACACAATTAGTTCGTTTTCACTATTAGTCGTCAAGACTTATTCCATCAAATTCACTTATGAAGATCCTTGATATTTGCACTGAATATTTTCCAATCTAAACTCTTCATATATGCGGCTGCAATGTTACGTTAATGAAGTCAAATATGAGAGTTAGCCAATATATTCACGTATGTTACAAACTTAAGCATTTTTTTTCAGTAGTGACGTTTTACTTTGAATGATTTGTCTCACTTTTTAAAAAGTTTCGTCTTTCGAAGTATTTTATTAGACTTCTCTCTGATATCCGAGACGCATTTGTCGGTGCGCGCTATGAATTATCGATACTTTTTCCTCTTCCGTCTCTCGTATTGAATTACTAATGAAGTCGCCACTTCCTATCGATATTCCTCTGTTCGATACTCAGGATGAGAAATTTCTCGCCAGAAGTGGATTTGAGAGGTGATATACTACCCAAATCTTTCTTCCTTCGCCTGCGAAATCCTTTTATCCCGAACTATGCGACGGTCCTTGTAATAGTTTCTTTTCCCTAAGTGCTTTTGGGACTTGTTCTGGAATCGATAGAAATGTTAACTTTTCTGTACAGAAGTAGTTAGAATCTTTCTTTGGGAAGTGTATTTTTTTTAAGTGGATTGTGGAAGAAATTCAAAATGACTGATTTAATTAAATGTACTTTTATAATCCCCTCTCCCTTTGGTTTCAAACTTGGTAATCTTCCTTTAAAAAATTGTGTATTGGTAAATCATTTTTTTCTCTGAGGAGGTGATTATAGCATTCATTGAAATGTTGATTTTGTAAATGCTTCTCTGTTACATAGGCAATTTTTAAAGCAATCATTTTATTTAAAAAACATTCGAGAATACCTAAATAATAATTCTCATAGCCGCAAAGACTTCATAGTGGTTTGTGATAGGTTCAAATTCCAGAGAAAACACAGATGTTTGTAAATGGAAAGTGCGTGCCGCATGGGGGCATTCTAAATTTTTGTTGAACTGAAGTCCTCTCGAGAAGTTGATGAAAGGGGAAAAGAGATGGAAGGCCCATGGGGAGGAGCACTTCCCAGGTTTGTTTTTTCTCCCTCAATACGGAGCCAAAACGTACTGACGCCTGCATGGGGCTCAAAGCTATGGCTAACGGCAGGTGTAATCCATTCCCTTGCCACAATGAATTTCGTGGTCCTCGATCTGACACCTCGCAATCGGGAGGGCATTAGAAATAAATATCATTACCATGTGGTTCATTGTCTTGGGTAAGTACTGGTGGAGCTCCTCCTAGTTCTAGCGATCATTTCTCCTTAAATTCAATGTGCGCCTCCTTATCAACTTCTTCCTTCTCCACCTTACGTATAAATCAGATATGCGGTTGTAACCATTACTAGTTATTAAGTTTTATGAAGTATTAGGAATTACTACTTGGTTGCTAGAAATAGTTTGGTGTAGCGTAGATAAATGTGCCCTTTGTGTGCCAATAGAACAAACTGTTTTTGCGTGGAATAATTTCTTAGATAGATATTTCTTTAATTTATAACATTTTTAATCAGAACGTAACAGTTTGCATACGCTTTTGCCAATTATACGTGCTGGAGATGCGTGCAGCAATTTTGAAAGAGTTTAAATTAGTATTCATTGAATTGTTTTTATGGAAACGATATGAAGAAACATTATTTCTTAAGTGATTAAGAATTCGGACTCTGGTCTCACACCTCCCTTCTATAAATGCACCATTGATGGGTACTTGAGCTACAAGTACAATTGGTACAAGTTGTCGTTCCTGGAGTAAAGCGTTTTAAGAACCTGTTATAATTGTTCGTGGAATGTAGTACATAATATTGAAAATGAAATGCCGTGTTGTGTAATTGTCTTGAAATTGCGTTTCAGTATCGCTGGATCCTGTTTGTAATGTCGTAATGCATGCAACCGTAATACGGCATCCATTGCAAATCACAAATTTCTTTGTTAAAATGTTTTCATAATCAATTACAAGCTTTAATCTTTTTCTATTCCGTTGAACCATTTTTAGTCATTTTATTATGAACCAAAAATAAAATGTATAAAATAAAAAGATTGCTCCTGAATTTGTTACATCTTGTGTTTTAAAGCGGGAAGAGCTGCATTGAAGGGAAAAAAAGCAGATCGCTCCCTAATTTCTTCCTCCTTAAAGTCAATCCCCACGAGAGTCAGCGATTCAAAAGAAACCGCCTTTATCAAAAAAGCAGAAGTGAAAGATTACGAGCCATGGGCAGGAATTGTTCAGCAATTCTCCGGGCGCGGAGAGGTAGGGGGGGGGGGAGAAAAGAAAGCATTTTTTTTTTGTTTGTTTCTTTAATTATTGATAGATGAGTGCGAGCGATCTCTCTCCGAGGAGGATTGTCGATTTCAGATTACGAAGCGGCCGAAATAAATAACTCTATTTGTGCGTAATGGGGTGTTGCAGCTGACTCGGCACCTTTGCCTTGGCGCCGATTCCCTTTTCGGAAAGCAGGGGAACATGATTTCGTTTTTGAAGTTCTTGCTTTTTGGACGTGTTTTCGGTTCTTTTTGATGTGCAGGAAGTTCAAAGTATTCCTTTGTTTTCCCCGTAATAGTTAGGAGTTTAAAATGCCTACATTGTTTTGGTTGTCTTTGAATAGAAGTAGGGGAATGCCGTTTTTTAACCTTTTGGGTGAAATCCCAACTGAAAACCTGGAGGGTTTTCAATTCGAAACTTGGTCTTTTCGAAGTTGTTGGCCAGGGAAGTTGTAGTTGATTCGTTTTAAGTTTATTTGAATCTAAGTGCATGTCCTACTGAAATCTGGTGGTAGGTAGAATGCGGATTGATCTCATGTTTTCACCGAAGACCATATTTTGAGTAATGGGATTTGATGCGTTTTAAATTAAACTAGATTTGAAATTCCTCTTGTGGTGTGATGCCACAAGCGTAGAAAGCGAATCCGTTAAATATAATCCTTATCACTTGAGAATGTTGGAGAATGGAAAGCTTCTTAAGTCTTTGGAAGATTTTTAACTGAAATTTTACTTATGGGAAGATAGCATTAACTTTTTTATCGCTCTATCCATGAATTAATTTTGATATTCTATACTTTTCCAGTTACCATTTTTCTTCAGTTTTATAATAAATTTGAAACATAGTAAGGTTTCTTTAGACATCATTGACTTTCAGTAACTTTTTCGGTGTCTCTTGAGTCCAGTAATCTCAACGGCATATACAAGGATGGGATTCGAGGGGTTCCCCCTCCACACACACTCAACAGACGAACGGATTTTTAATTTTTAGCGTAGCTGAGTTCATGGCCGACATGCTGGAGTACCAAGTTTTACTAATGGCCTCTTTTTCACTCTTAAGGTTCAATATGTTCGAGCGATTTAAAATACAATAAATATACTCCTAAAATTATTTAAAAAAATCTTGTGCAATGTTATTTGTATTTAAAAATGCTCTATTTAATATTTACAAAGGTTTTATGTATTTATATAGATCAAATTTGCATATTGACACAAATATTAAAAATGCGCGAAAATTAATAAACCAAGTGATCACACAAACAAATTTCTAAAGTCGCCATTTTCCTGTCAATTTTGAATAAATTTTAATCATTTTCCCATATTTTGATTAATTTTTGCACTTATGTGTTTTGCATATTTTTAAGATTAATTTTTTTTTACAGCAACTGCAAATCAACGATGAATTCTGTGGCATGGATGTGAATACGCCTCTGGGAGGAAGCATGGCCGTCGAGGCGGCTCCTGTCTTGCGGTTCTCTGGTATCTTACTAACTGCAGTAGCAGCCACCTCCACACACGACTACACTGTTACATTCCTTGGAACCTCAACTGGTCATTTGAAGAAGGTAAGCCTGTTTGCTTTGTTATTTTCCAAAACTAAACCATTCCTGTAAACGTTAACTATCAACCCCTAAAACATCCGTTAGAATGCCATTATATTTTCCCACTAACTATATAACTGTGAAATTTATGTGGTTACATTTGTGGTAATTCCTTTGAAGACGAATAAAAAGTTGCCCGGTATTGTAATTCATTGTATTCGCTTACATTTTTTTGTAAAAGTTCTCAAGAAAATAAGATGAAGCTTAAGATATGTCCTCATCCTTTGATTTCGTAGAAGCTTAGAGAATGTGGCATTAACTTAGATATCGTAATTTGAATAAAATTAAAAAAATTAAAAGATGCATTTACCATTAAGATAAGCTATCGTTATCTATCTCTCTATATGTTCAATTTTTCCCGACAAAGAAAATAATCTGAGTTACGCTGGTTAAAAATAGACTAAATTACCTGATTCGAAACACGTAGATTAGCTCAACCATGAATGTCATTAGTAAATTTTTTTTATATCAAACATCAAAAAGTTTAGAAAAATAGGTACAAACTTGATTTATAAAGAGAGTAAAGCTTCTGTAGGGACTTGCGTATTGAGTAGAGAGTTTTGTGTATTGTTGAGTTAAACATGACATGGGAAGCAAGATTTCGAAATTCTCTGCTGTTGTCCATTTAATAAACTAAAAATCTAAAATTTGAAAATAATATATGAATTATTGTATCAGGAAGGAGAAAAAAGATGCCTCTTATTCCATTTAAAATAATTATGCGATACGTAGCAATGTAAATATATCGAGGGTAAATCAGATTCACATCTCGAGAGGTTTCACTTGTAAGCTGGTTACTCTGGATAAAATGTATTGGTTTGTATTGTAGAGTATTTTTTCTGTTGCCAATCAAGACAGTAACGGTCTGTTCATCTCCTACCCATATTGATGGCACTTATCTACATTTAAAGCAAAGTGATGTGGATCATTGTCTCTGACGTTCGTGAGGACACTTGAAGAACCCGGTGTCGTCAGATGGCCATTGTTTCTCCAGTATCTTCATTCACCCTTTGGAGAGGAAAAATAAAAAGTCAGCACACTTACTCCTGCAATTAGAACTCTCTTTTGCGTCATTGACGCAGTTTTTCTATCCACCCTTAGAGAAAAATCTCCCTCTGCCCTGTCAGCAGTTTTGTGGAAGCGCGCGATTGGATCTGCCTTTGTGTGGTCGCGGCTTCCTTTGTTCTAGAGGCCGTCGCGGGGGCTTGAAACTTTTTTTGGGGGTAGAGGCCTCAGATGAGGGTGGAAGATCTTAACGATGCCTTTTTCGTGGCTTCACAGGCTGAGGTATAGCTTAGTTTGACATTAATAGCTACAGGCATGTAATCCCGATTTGAATTATGGTGTAGGATAGCATTCAAAATTTCCCCTTTTTAGAGAAGAAAAATAATGCCTGTTTTTACCTTGAAACTCGTATGCTTGTAATGATTGTGTTTGAGTTATAAATTTTCATTCTGTATTTACGAAATGGGTGTGATAGTCCTTTTGGTGAAGTACCTGAGTAATAACCAAGCTAGTTACCTAATTCCACTAGAGGCTATCTTGTAGAATGACGCGTGCTATTGGATTTTAGATCTAAAGGGGCTGCCTTTAGTGCAGTGTGAAAAATTTAATGATTGCATCAAACTGAATGAAATATTGTCCACTGAACCATTATTTAAAAAAAACTTATCATTAGTATTGTGTGCTGCTTTAGTAAAACTCTCAAACTTGTTTTTGAAATTATAAAACTACAATCATTGGGGATTTACGTCCATATTCTTTTGTGTTTTTATCTATATTGAATTTTATATGTATCCCGTATTAATTTAAATTCAGCAGCCCTCTTGTGAAATTTATATATTTCTAAAGAGCCAACATAGGAAATATTCAGTTATTCAAAAGTATTATGTCATTTAATAACCGTATATTCTGGCATATTATACTCACTGGCGTATAATGCGTAGCGCAGCTATATTTTTCAGGCTGCACTTTTTCATTTTTAGGTGTATGCATCCGTGTAACGCGCATCCTCTATTTCTCTCTCTTTTTAACGAAATGTACATGTGCAGTACTTTTATCTATTGAAGTCATTCATTTGAAGTATTACACCAGGCTTTTGAACAACGATATACTTCTTGAACTAAAACTTTAAAAAGCAAGAGAAGAGGTGTTAGAAAGTATGTGGATGTTTGAAGTTGAAAAAACATTTACAAAATGAGGTCAAATGTATCGTGTCAGCACCTGATGCATGATGCAGCTGCATAATTCAAAAGTCATTTTAAAAAATGTTGTATATTTAACAATCTGGATGAAACGGAGAGATGATTATTTGCTTATGAATCAGAGTAACAGTGATGGTGAAGATAAGATGGATTTCGCCATGGTTTTCTAATGATTTAATGGAAGATGGATATGAAAAACTTTTTTTCTTGTTATCTAATAATGGAAGTTCGTAAGATACGCCTTTTCCTTTAAATAAATAGTATATACACATTTTCTATTTATTTTTAAAGTTGTCATTTTTATATATGGCGTATACCGCACACCCTTAAACTTCGATGTTATTTTTTATGGTATAAGTGCGCGTTATACATCGGGATGTACAGTAGTTTATTTTCACAATTAAAATAGTTCAAAACATGAAATTGGGAATAACATTATCAGATTATTTAAAAAAGGTTTTGAAAAGCTAAGGCCGTTTGTCTTGGTGACTATACGCCATTCGTAAGTGTTGCTTTTCTCTTCAAAATAAGAACAAGTTAAAAAAAAATATGTATATATATGGATGCTTTGTTATTTATAGGATACATCGAGAATATTGATACATCATGAATCGCAAAAATATATCGATTTTTCGCATCGTCTCGATACTTCTCTCACCAAACACTAGTCACAGATGCTCATTTTTCTTTTCCAGCGAGTTCTCTGTGTATTCCATCTCCTCTTGCTGAGAAGAATTCCAAAGGAATATTTCATCGCAACTATTTTCAATAAACTTCCTTCTTCAAAAACGCACTGCATAATCGGTTGACACACGGATGGAAAAATCTGAATTCTAAAGAACAGTCATTTTTTTTCTTCTCCTTTTTGCGAGAAAGTATATATATATAGAGAGAGAGTAAAAGAAGGGGGAACCCACCTTAGATAGGTTGTCTGTAGCCATCGAAGTGTCCATAAAACACGAAAATGTCAACTTTCTACGCTGCCGCGAAAGAGTAGTGGGGAAGGAGAAAAAAAGGTGAAAACCACCATCGGTCGAAACGCATTTAAAGTGTAATAAAAACTCGAGAAGGAAGCGCCGTTGCCATTCTTGTTCGCACCTTAGGAGTATTACACGCAGGGGGAGGCTCTACATAAATCCATCTGTGTGCATACACGACTTGCATATCAAAAATATATTCAATTTTCGAGGGTGGAGGAAGAGGGGAAAAACGGTCAACGCGTTTCCCATCAATACACGTCGCGTCTTTCCTAAAACTTTTTTTCCTTACAAAAAATTTTTCCCCCTCTATCCCCTTCCCCTGCGGGTGGGAAAAAGGTGGGATAAAAAAATCACCAAGAGATTTGAAGCGTAAAATAGTCTAATATCTTTTTACCCCCCAAAAAGAAGTACATAGGGAGTGTCTATGTGTAGGGGTAGAGGGAGGAGAAATTGAAGAGATATACGTAAGCGAAAGCGTGTCTTTTTCGCATGTGTATGACGAAAATGTTGGCGGGAAAAGAAATTCTTCCCCTCTCCTCTGCATCCTTTTTTTCTGGGGGAGGGGGGTATGTCACGAGCCTCCAGGAGGGGGAGTTGAGGGGAGGAATAAGATGACAGTTTCGATATTTATACTGACCCAGAAAATTTCTTCGACTTGCCAGCCAGTGTGTATGTGGCATCGACCGTGTATTTAAAGAAGTTTCTTTTTTTCCCTCTCTCTCTTTCCCTACCAAGTCCCTATCTGCGGTGGAGGTTACAGTTGCGAATTTTTTGGTGAAGAAAAACAGCGTCCTTCTTTATTTATTCGTGATTTTCTTTGAACGTTTCATTTCGGTTGAAGACGATGGGATATTTTTTTTAAAACCCTTGTCATTTTTACCCCCTTTTTCCATTTAATATTTTCGATGGTTGACTTTTTTTAGTGGGTGGGAAAAGAAAATAAAGCATGTGCGAAGTGATATTGTAGAGTTTTTCTTTAGAAAAGTTTGAGAGTTGTGTAGTATAGATGCAGAATGCAAGATGAGACGCTTCTTTACAAATTGTTAGTAGATATTTGTATCGGTTTTTTTTTTTTTTTTTACAACTTCTCGCCATGCATATGAAATTTATCTTTTCACTGAAAGAGAACATTAATAAGCAAGATGTGTTTAATTTTCATCTTTAATTAATACAAAGTTTAACTGTATCTTTTTTTTAAAAAAATTCATAAGGTGCATCATGCTATAAAAGCAGATATTTCAGTCTGTTTGAAATGAATTGCACTAAAATATATACAAAATAAGAATCAAAAAGTTTATTAGTTAACTACGTTTTAAATGGCAACTGAAATAATGACCGTCAAAGAAAGGAAGGAAGGAAATTTTAGTAGGAAATGTTCAAAAGTCAATGTTTCCTTTCTAACTTCCAGAATGTCTTATCTTCTGAAGTTATTAAATTGGACGTTAATACTTCCGTGTGTATATTTTCAATCAATTTCTTTTAATACTAATTAGTATAATGAAATGCTGTAGTTCTCAAAAAAAAAAAAAATGATGGAAAGACTTCCTTTTAAATTTTATCAGACTGATTGTTGTCTAAATAAATAAATAGGAATAAAATGCTGCTAAGTTTATTGTACTTGTCGCAGCATTCTAGAAAAACTTGTTACTAATTATTACTTTCCGTTCTAATGGATACTTACTTAAAATCTCTTATCGCAACGATTTCTGGCTCTAATAGTTAATTTCTCAATCAAATGCTATTTAGAAAAAGAAACATTATTTAGTGGCAGCACTAAGTGGAAGTATTTCCCGAATGAAATAAAAAAAGGAATTTTATCTGGAGACTCCTCACTCAACACACAAAGAGTCATTCTTCTTCGCGATAAAAATCTTTCGTTTTGTGTTCCCCACCGATTATAGAAAAAAAAAAGATTTCCCCACTTCTAATTACTTGCTTCCCGAGCTGATTATTTACACGCTAATAAGCATAAAAATGGCGCTTCGGCATCGTCTTTTACGACTCCGGCCGAATCCTGGGCATAAATTTGGACATCGCCACATGGTCCACTCGTTTTTACGATGCCCCATAAAAGGGCGCCCACAATAGGCATTTAGGAAGCGAATTTATTGGCGCCTCAAACGAAATGAAGCGGCCAAATTAGGTTGTGAACTCTTCTATTACCCGCTCCCTGCCTTATATTATTGTCTTCTTTTTTATTAGCCAATCTGGCGAGGATATATCGTTAATTTTCGCGACTCCAACGACGTGATTGGATGGCGTCGGAAGCGATGTGGGAAGGGGAATGTTTTTAATTGGGCCTGAAATTCAAGAAACCACCTTTCTTCGGTGTCTCTGCTGTCAGAAGTTTTTGATCTTACTCTGACGGGAAGGTTCTTTGTTTTAAAAAAACTATTAAATCCTTCTCGAAATAGGTTTTCTTAAACTAAATCCGTTTTTTGCTGCATAAACTAAAAAGAATTAAGTGGCGTATCTTTTATAAGATGTATGTAACTCGATTTTAAATCTAGAAGATCAGATGTCGATAGTTAATGTGGAGATGCATTGCTGTGATAAAGCTATAACCATTAATTTAAGAGAATGGTATTAATTTTTCAAAGTAACTATCTATTTTATCCCCTGGTTTGTATATTTTTCTCGTTTTTAGAAAACAGAAATAAATCTGACTTTTTTTTTATTTGTAAGTTTTCAATAAAATGTGGTGTTATCGTAAAGTAAATTTAAAATATGGATTAATATAACAAATAAATTGTTATAATAGCCATGATTCTTTTTAAATCGTTTGTTTGGTTAATTAATTTTTCTTGTTTTAGTTCGTATGTATTGTGATTCAGGCTCAAAATTAAATTTCATAAATCAATTTTAGATCATTGTGGTATCGATAGCTAATCAAATTTTTTTCATATTTTGTTTTAACTTGTGTTAGATTTTATACTGCACTTAAAAGCATAAGAAAGAACTTTTTGAGGGTGGGAAATTGAAGTACTTGATTACATTGTTAGCCATCCAAAAAGCGAACACGGAGAAGGAATAAGGAATTTTAAGGCCAATTTTATTAGTTAGTGCACACAGTACAAAGGAAAAAGGATTGAAAATAGCCTGCGGATGAGAAGACAAGTAAGTCAATATTGAGTATTGGCCTCCAAGACTGGCAATAACAGCACATCTGCTCACTTCACCATTGAAAGAGTTTTTGAATGCTTTACTGGGTATAAGGCCTATGTTGCATCCAACACGTTGCAAATTTGATTTGTTATAGCAACAGATGATTTATGTCTAAGCAGTCGTTCTCCTATTTTCGGTCAGATGTATTCTATAGGCGGATAGATGAGGATAACAGATTAACCATGGCAGCAATTTAAAGTGCTGGTTGAAAAATCTTAAACATGGCGTGTCATGTATGTTCCCGCATTATCCTGTTGGAATGTATTCCAGATAAGTTCTGGAGCCAAGGAAAGACAGCAAGCTCCAAAATGTCAGATATAGCCCTAGTTGGTCTATTGTACCGGCAATGCGAACTGGGAAGCGGGAAATCCAATGCTGCCACTCAAATTACAATACTGATTGTAGGACTGGTATGACGAGATTCGTAAAGGGGGGGGGGGCTGAAGCTAAGGAACCTCTCTCCATTATGTATCTGAACTCTTTTTTTCGAATACCGTTGTGTAGCAGGCAGAAGCGTGATTTGTCTGTAAAGACAACGTCGTGCCATGCGGTTGTTTAGTTTCGCCATTCAATTCACCGTTGCGGGTGGGTGGAAGCGCCTGTGGTTCTTGAGACAAAGGTAATCTCAGCAATGGACGCCTTGTGAACACAAAAAATGAT
Organism: Trichonephila clavata; assembly: GCA_019973975.1. Lineage (NCBI taxonomy): Eukaryota > Metazoa > Arthropoda > Arachnida > Araneae > Nephilidae > Trichonephila > Trichonephila clavata. The sequence goes on from BMAO01031313.1 coordinate 83,213, forward strand.
CTTGCAACAGACCTTACTTGTTGCGATGATATATTTCCTGATGTGTTAGATCAATCCATCACTGCCATACGCTTAATTTTCCTGTAATCACGTGTAATGGTGCGATGAGGCTGGTGCAACTGTTGCCATAGATCAGTTCCCTCCTGTGAACATCGATTACAAATCAACCTGATTGTTGCTTAGCTACGCCCGATATGATGACCAATTTCTCGGAAGAATAATCCGCATTTTTCATAGGCTACATTTCTTCCTCGGCAGTACTGAAAAATCGTGAACTGAAACTCGTATTCTTCAAGGCATCTTACGAAAAAGTAATTCGTATTCTATGACTTGTCACCAAGCACCCCTCTAGCCCGCATCTAATATTTAGCGATGTTGAAGTGACGAAAGTTGAATAGAGGCATTCAACGGAGCGATTGCATGACTTTTGGTCAAGACCGAGAATCTGGAGGGTGGTGGTGGTGGTTGAGTTAAATGGAGGGTGGGCGTGATAACAGTTCACCTTGAGAAAATTTGAAGTTGATGTCTATTCCAGAACTGAAGGATTGTGCTCCCAATTGCTGGTGGGATGACGAGGAAACAGACTTATATTAATTTTGAGAATAGCATTTTCAGTAAAACTCAAATTATAGGCAGTGACTATTTCTTAGTTCATTGAAGTGTCAATTATGTGAAATGAAATCATCTTATGCCTTCTGTGACTTCTTCACTAATTTTTAAATTTTCTTGTGTCCTTTTTTTTAAAAAAAAAAAATGTCGCACGAAGTATTTTATAACATTTTTAATGATATACACAAAGCAAAATGATTGAAGCACAAGTGTTTTGAAACCCAAGTGCTGAATATTTATTTGTGCTGTTTGAATTTACGTTGTGCTTTGGATTTTATTCGTCTTCATTTTGCTTTTATATAATAACTTGATGAAGTTAAATTATTTTCTCCACTGTGGGAATTGTGAAAAGTTTGTTTTCCTGAAGTGAAACAATTTCATTAACTATTTCCCTTCTATTTCAGTAATAAATCTTCAGAATTTGGTTGGTTGCCGAAAGCCAATTACTGCAGCGAACCGACGAAACATGGCACATTTCATTGACGGCCAATTATTTTTAATTTTATTACCGACCAAAATAAACTGTTACACTCTTTAGCGTCATTATTATTCTGGTTCGCAATTAGTCCTGACACATTTCCAGAACACTCCGTGAGAGGAAAATGTCAGAACCAACTGCGAAATATTATTCTCTTTAATACCGCCATTATTGCAACTGTTTGACTCAAACGTTGGCTCCGTTACGATGCAATTCATTTAACAATCTCTCATCGTGATGCTTCATCACGGGCGCACTGTCCAACCGTCATAACAGCGAAATTACCATCCTCCGCAGCTGCAAATGGACTAGTCCAACAAGTGGAACATTTCGCTGCTGCACCTTAATGGGGGAGGAGGGTGTTAAGAGACCGTAATTAAGAAAAGCAGTCGTTTGGGAAAGGAGGGTGCATTGTTGTTCACCGATGCAGCTGGTTGTGTTCCCGCGATGGAATGACCATTGCCGAAAGAGGGTGTTTCTAATTGAATCATTTCGGAGGAAAGGGGTGAAGACTTTGCCGCTATTCTTGATTTTAGTTGTATTCAGTTGTCGTATAGGATAGTTATTTATGCAGATTATCTATTTCTGCGTTATGCTTGGTATCTTTTTCTGTATTCCAAATATAGGTTTAATGTATTGGAAATTTTAGTAATTTCTCCTGTATCCTTTTATGGGCTTTAAGGTATAAACTCAAAAGGGATATTTTGCTTATGGAGGGATTAAACTGTTGTTGGAATTGTTGTGAATTTTAACTTTGGTGATAATAAAACGGATCAGTATGCCTAAGTTTCTACGAATATTTTAATCTCAATCCCTCGCCCCCACCTTCCTGTTTTGGGTGTCAACTATTTGGAGTTATCCTAAATCAACTATTTGTTGAATTTACGTTGAATAATGATTCGATACACAGATATGAAAAATATATATTGTTCTGAATATTCAAATACGCCACGTGTCAAAAAGATTTTGACAACCCCAGAAGATGTGACCAGGCTCACCAGATTGGTGGCATTATCGCCTCTTGCAACAAATTTGGCCAAGGAACTATCGAGAAAGCTCTGGAATCGACCTTTGTGAAAATTTCCGTAAGACTGTATGAAGGACTTTTGATACAAAGGTCCAGTCAGTTGAGATCAGAATCTGCTTCTGCATTGTCTGCAATAAGCCAGAGACAATGTATTGTTTTGTGTTTCTGCTAGCGCAACTGTTCTAGAACGCTATAAAACTTGTTTAACGAATGCGTTTTCAATTATTGAAATTATCTGTTCTAATATTTCTTTGTGTATGTACGTCAATTTGTCTTGGTGTAGTCATTTGTTCGTCCTTTCCTCCTAATAATTCTGTTACTATTCAAATAATCGGAGTCGTCGGTTAATCCCCCCCCCCTCCACGCAAATTTGCAGCAATATATTGTTCTGAATATGTTTATGAGAATGTTTTGTTGCTGAGAATCATATTTTCGATAATGAAATCTAAAAGAAATTAAAATATGGTTTTACAAAACAAAAAGGGGGCGTAAATAAAAGGTACAAATTGTGTGTTCCCATTTATTGATATGCTTAGGAACATTTATACAAAATTATGAAGAATTTTAATTTGTCACAAAATTATTCCTCAATCGAATTTTTTCCTTTTGAGCTACGAAAGTGGGGTGGGCCATTTCCCTATTTTCTACGCACATTTTCCTGATTGATTAGGCCCCTTCTCTTTAATATCCCCCTCAGTTTGCAGTCGAAACCCAAAGAATCTGAAAGGGCGGAGACTGGCTGTTGCTCCAGCACGCATTCAGACGATTTCGTCGTAAAAGCGGGGGAGGGAATGCATGTGCGCACGCGACCGGTGAAGGGGGAGGGTCGAGAGGCACAAACCACCGATCACAAAATCGATAACTCGACATTTCCGTATCGTTTGCCGTTCAATTAATAACCAACATTTGGCTGTAAACGTTTTCATGTGTTCTCCTACCCTCGTGCACCCCCGGCCGAATCGCTTGGTGCTGGAGCGGGGTGGAAGCAGGAAAAGAAATTATAATAAGAACGTTCGACAGATGTTTCTAAACGAACCTTCACATTTTAAATGACTGTCGATAATGAACATTTTCCTTTTTCTGATTTTTTTTCTTTGTCCATTTTTTCCCCCTCCTGTCTCTTACTTATTCATTCCTTCTTACTTATTTATTCGCCTCTCCTTTCTCTCCGTTCCCCTTCTCCTGTCTTTATTCCGTAAGTGGGTTTCTTTCCGGCGGTAGATGAATATTCTTTCTGCTGGGGTTGTTCGAACATAACAATCCGTTTGCGTTCTGTGTCGCCGCCAGACCAGAAGAGGAAGGCGGTCCTATATAGAATTTGGGGACATTCTGCTTTTGGGTTTGTTTCTTCCAGTTTGATATTAATTGCATAGCACATTTAAGCTACTGAAATCTTGTCTTCTCGAGGTATTTTAAGACTAGTTTGCAGTAATTCGTGATATATTGATGTGTTTGTAGCTTATGGCTTTCTTTGTTCCGTCAGTGGCCGTCAATATTCATTACTCGAAATTTTGTAAAACAAGTTCTTTAAATGTTGGTTACAATTTTCTTCATATTTAATTTACATAAAGTGGTAGAAATGAATAAATTGCCTTACCGATTAGATCGTTTGAGATTTACGCTGCTCGTTAGTTCATGCTCTGAGTTGATATTACCATATGATAGCTGGTTGCTGAATTTAAAAAAAAGTTGTACTATTTGAAATGGGACACTTAGTAGTTGTATTTTGTTTTCAAAAAAAGGAAACATCAGGTATATTCTTACAGTAAACAATGGATGTTAAAGTTCTTGTAAAGGAACTAAACTTTTATATGATTTGTTTATATTAATACCTCCGCCAAACACAATTTAATGACGCATTTACGTTTTATTTTTTGGGCAAAGCCGAAGCAAACTTTACTTGGCCGTATGTGGATGTTAAACTTTCTCTTGTAGCACTCTCCCTCATCAGAGTTGTTCCAAAGGACAATTTCACCCCCCCCCCTTCTCAAGAGTAAAATCTGGGCCAATAATCTGTGAAGCTTCACTCAAAGGGGAAGCTCCCTTATGTTAGTATAATTAGTGAAATTTCAAATTTATGTTAATATGATTTGCTGTTTCACACAATTCGGAAGTCTGTCGCCAATAATTGTTCTCGTGTTTCTTCAGTGTACGACATAAATTTTAAATCAAAGAATTAAATCATCTCCCAATTAGTTGAATGCTATAAACATGATTTTGTTCCCACATATTGAGATAACTTTCATTTTTTATTAGTATGTAAAGAATATTTTAACGCTTTTTCTGACTCATTATTCTTACTATTTTACTTATAAAACTAGAAGGACTCAAGCTCACACTCCAAAAATCGTTTTCTGCCTTTTTTCCAAAAAACATGCAGATCTTTAAATGTGCAAAAATGTATAAATTTAACAATATTTCAGTATTTTTGAACGATATACGGGTGCATTTTAATAATTCATACTTTTTCTTAATTATTTCATGTACCTTCATTTTTGAGTAACTTTTAATCCTTACGTCCAAGAAATAGTGGGAGGGAAACTTGTTGAGATTTAAAATGATCTTTCTTTTTTCCATTTAAACGACGTTCGCTGCCATACACTTAAGAAGTTGAGAAATGTTTTAATGTCGTACTCTTATATTCGTCCACTCTTCACGAAAATTTCCTACATTCAGGGATTTTTGCCGGGAATGTTCCTTTAGCCAGCAAGAAAACCTCGTAAACAACTTTCTGGGTTCTTCAGGCGCCCGTTTAGAAAGCGGGCAGCAGGCATTCCTTCCAGATAATGAAGTTGGAGTTGAGTTTTACTTCTTGGACTTAGCTCCGGGCCAAACTACTTCGCAGATTGTTGTTGTCACTGCGAGAGAAAATTTGTGGAGATTCTTTGGGAGACATTTCTGCTTTCCTGCCTTCTCTGCTTTTTCTGGTATTAAAAGGATTCTTTGGAATGGCGCCTCGCTAAGTTTTCTTTTGCTCGTGTGTACATATGAAAGTTCAAAGCTCTCCCATTTCTGGCCTAAAATTTCATATTGCTAATGAGCAGAAAGCAGATTGGTCCGTTTTTCGTTCAAATTAGAAAGTTACTGAAATGTAAATGGCTGGGTTTTCCATGATTTTCTTAATGGTGAAATATATTTTGTGTTTAAAGGAAGAAACATTTTTAGAAAGAGGTATTTCAATAGGTTTTTCTATCGTTATATGCATCATTATCGCCATATCATTAAATAATTTTCTATAATGAGTTCTCTGTTTGGTATTAAAATTTTGACCACCTACCGCCTTCATTAGAGCCTCCTCAATAACAGTTCGCAATATAAGATGTTATAAAGCATTTTCTTTTTGAAACTAGACGTTTATTCTCTTCTAAATTGATCTTTCTAACTTATTACTTAACTAACTTTTTCTAACTAACTCTGTTGTTTTTTTAGTATGGTTGCTATAATCTTAAAAGAAATATTGCCGTGCATTTTGTCTTGGTATTAGTAATTTTCTGGCAATTTTTTTATTGCTGTCCCCCCCCCTACATGCTTTTATTTTTACTTTAACTAATTTTTAATGGCAGTAGTGTGCTCATTCTTACATTTCTTGCAAGACCCGATTGGATACTGAAAAAGAAAACACCCTGTTTTATTTTTAATAGTTCCATTGCATTATCTACGTTAGGGAAAGTAAAAGGGGAATGTCTAATTTTTTGCAAAAGTGAATTGTTTTTACATGTGGTTTTTTTTTAATGCTGCTGGCGATATTGTTGTCTTAACAATAATTGTTTTTAGTAAAAATATGTTGAATCTAATTCAAATTGTTTTGAGTCTCCTTTTAGAGCTCCAGAAATGTGAACTATTCGTTTCAAAGAACTCTTCAATTTAAGAAGAGAACTGCTCAATTTAAAGAACTGTTCCTTATAAAATGGGAACTGTTCATTTCTTTATATATAAGTTAAAGTATCCGAAGAGGATGATACTGTCAGTTTCGTCTATATTTATATGTAATGGTATTAGAAATACATATAGTGTGCGCGCGCGTGCGCAACACCTTTTGATTTTAGAAACTAAAAATTTTTCACTAATTTCAATGTGCATGTAATTTTATTTGTTGATTTCTTTTTTATTTAAACAATATTGTTTTGCTTTAAGGGTTTTTTAAAAAATAAATTCGGTTAATTCAATGACAATAGTACAGAAAAAAATTTACACCCAAAACCACACATAATGATTATAAAATAAGAGTTGTTAAGCGATCTTCTCAATCCATTCAATTCTATTTTCACTGTTCTTATTTTCAAGTCTGGCGTACTTTAAAAAAAAATCGGCACTGCTTGGAATCTAAATTGATTTTTAATCTCTCTCAAAGAAAACAATAGGAAAATTCTCCTTTTAAAAAGTATCACGTCCAAAAATTGTCTCGTGCAAACACTACTGAAGACACAATCATGCTCTCTATCACAGATCTAACAAAACGATGCCTTAAAAATATCCCCCCCTTTTTTTCCCCTATTTTTTTTCTCAAAAGCGTTCATCTCCAAAATTAGGCTACTCCTCCTGGTCGAGCGATGTCATTTTCTTTGGGATCGTTAATGAGTTTAGAGTAGGATTGCGGTGAACAAAAGTGCTTTTAATGCGTTAACATCTTCCATTCTTGCGGGGCATTAAAAAATACAAACGGCGGCATAATTAAAAGAGAAAGATGGGATGTGACGCGATATTCTCTCAATGAACCCCTCCTTTAATGAATATAGTCGTTACTGAACACCCACACCCCCAATCAATATATTTTAATCAACGAAAATCAATTAAGGGAGAGATATTTTTTTAAATAAATAAATAATAAAGAAGGAAAAGAAAGAAAAAAAAAACGGTAAAAGAGTTGCTTTGCTCCAATTTATTTGTCTCTCCCTTTTTCTTTCGTTTCGTTCGGTTCGTCGTTCTAATCTGGCTTTTATAACAGACTGTCGGGATGTGGAAGAAGATGGAAAGAAGGAGGAAAAAAATGTAATCAAAAACAGATTAATTAACCGTAATTCTTCTCCATTCATTAACTTGGAACAATGGCAAGGGAACATAGGAGAGAGACTCCGATGCAGAGTAAATTAAAAGTTTTTAGAAGCGCCTTTATTCCCCCCCCCCTCCCTTTTTCATTTTTGCTGACTCCTTCGAAATATAGGTAGGGGATACTGAGGTTTAAAATATTTTTGTTTTCTGGAATGTAGGGAAGAGCATACATTGTGGTTAGGTTTGACTTTTTCCTCCTCAAGTCTGCGTTTTATTTTTTTGTGCTGTTTTATCAAATAGGCTTGTCAAATCTAATTGGCTGGGAAATTGTTTTTGATACTCAGGGATGGGTATCCGACTCACTTTTGTGCAAATGAGTTAGTGCGCCCAGACTGAATTAATTTGTACGATATTACCGTGAAGTAGTTTTACATGATAATTAGCTTGGAATATAATTTTTTTGGTATTTTTTTTGCTTCAATATTATATTCTTCAATTTTTAATCTTTTGACTTTGAGACCGCTGATTAAATTTTGAAGTATAACAAAGGTTTTATATTAAAAATTATAATAACTATTTATTTCTTATTTCAGTTAAGTGTTATGTTGCTTGAGCGGTTTATTAATATGCTAATGTAACATTTTTATGACGTCTTATTGATTTTCCTCTGTTATTTTATTGCTGAACTCTGTGCTTAGAGCTTAAGGAGCAACAGCAACGTAAGGACTGAGGCTTTAATTTTGTGGCCACTGGATCGTGAATTCTAATCTTTGTTCTCTGAAGTATCGTCCTTGTTTGATATAAGGGGTATTGCACTTTCAAACTTTATAATCTATAGGACTTGGTGAGAAAATTCAGAGAATAAGATAGTATCTAAAGTGATTGTCTCTTGATCACTTTTGTTCTGTATCGCCCGTTACCAAATGCCCATTATTTAAACCCTTGATCGCGTTAACGCGACGGATGTAACACTCTTTCTCTGAGCTGATGCTCATAAAAGAAAAGTTGTTATTGCGTTTGTTATTTATTACTAAATATAATTCAATTTCTGGGAATTTTTTCCGTTTTGATAAAAGTCGCCAAAAATGATACAACCTATGCCAAACGGAATATCCCCTCAAGTAATCTTCAACCGCCACATTTTCAAAATAAGTCACGCGGTCTTTTTATCATCAGTAACGTCTTTTTCTCATAATATATCAAAAATAAATGAAAAACCATCGAGAATAAACATTAAAACTTTTTTCATGTGTTTCTTGTGTGTTTGTCGCCAATAAAGCCTGTTTGGCGAGATTTGTGCCGGCGAAATGGAAAAGAGCCCAATTTCTTTCTTACATATAGTTTAATTACAGTTTCTTTTTATGTACAATTTGATTAAAATTTATTTCATATGTTATTTTGATTGGTAGCTCAGATGCTTGCTAAGTTTGGCGACCACTGGTTTAAGCTATATGTAAATAGCCTAACAACAATTTATTAAATGATTAATTTTGTTTAGTTTTAAAAATTTTATTTTAAATTATAATGGAAATGAAAATGATTTTTAATACGATATTTCGTCGGAATTAATTGAAAAAATCTTATCGCTCTCTTAAAAAGTAAAGAAAATAGCAGAAAAAATTATTAAGCTCTAAATATTGTAATCTACGTACAAAAATCTGATTTTAACTTCACTGAAACGGCTGTCATACTTCGATATAATTCTACATTTAGGAATTCTAATTTTCTTGCAATAAATTTCCCCTTTAGTGATTTATTATCCCCTTTCACTATAAATTGAGGAATGAGTAAAACTTCTGACAGTTACTCTATAACCTCAAAATAGCTCTATCGAAAACCCGTTTATTCTATGCAAAGCGTAGTTGTTCCATCAACCTTTGTCGGAGGAGCCATACTGAAAGCATCTTCTATTGAACATTTCATCATGGAACACTTAATCATTGAAAAGTAGAACATCAAAATCGCGCGAGGAATCACCAGTTATGAATCGATCGTGAAGTTCCAAAATGGCTTCATTTGGACATGTATTTTTCTTATTTTTTAGGAATGAATCTTTCTCTCTGTCAGCTTTATTTAATGTATTTTTGATTTCTATATAGATAAAAATTTCTCAGTTACGGAATTATATTATTTTGCCAGTAAGCATTTTTTGTACTTTTTCCGTTTCGCCGCCGCAAGCGATAAAGTCGCCAAAAACACAAGTCGTCTACCGTTGAACAAAATATTCTCGCTAGCAGCCTTTTACACCACATTTTCAAAACATAACGTCTTTTTCATAGTACATCAAAAATAAAGGAAAAAACCAATGAGAATTTACATTTATAGCATTTTTTGTGTGTGTATATTGTATTTTGTCGCCAATAATGCCTGCTTGGCAAGATTTGCGCCAGCGAAACGGAAAAGTGCCGCATTTTTTACTATCAGTTTAGTCCAGATATTTTATCGAATGAATTCTAAAAAGCGGAATATCCTCTGACTTTGAACAGCAATAGCAGCATTATTGTAATGGTTCAAATAATTTAAGAAACCAAAGTTAACATTTTATATGTGAATCTGGTACAATAAAGGACTTAGCAATTACGATACATGTAAAAGTTGCCCTTTTTAAAATGTTTTCTTGAATATACGTTGACAAAGTAATAAACATTTACTTTTTTTATTCGCTAAAATATGAAAGCAGTACTTGAAATCATTGTTGATGCCACATTAAAAGTTTAATTTTCATTCGACCTCAGTTTCCGGGGGGGGGGAGAGTACTTCATATATTCATCTTACTTTTAGAGCAGATTTAATTCTTAAAGATCTAAAAGAATATTTCATATGATGGTTCAAATTTCTTATGTTAAAATTTAAAATAAAAATATAAATTGGTGGGGTGATAAATACCAAAAGGAATTCATCCATCGTTTTTAAGCACATTACCAAAAACCAGTGGTATAACGGAGAATTGTAGAGGCCCCCTTGCAAAATCAAGTTTTTGACCCCTTAGAATCCTGTGTCCACCGCAATGTGGGGTTTTAGGGTGTGTACGTTTCGCCACTGGTAATATCCCTAAAGAATCATCAAAAATGACCGAATAATATATATATAAGGGACTGTAATAATTGATTTAAAAAAATAAATTTACATTCTAAAATTAAAACAATTTTATAAGACGTTCATGATTCAGAATTTTATTTTAAAATTCGTGATGTTATATCGAGTTTATGACAGAATTTTTTATTAAATATATACGTTGTATTAATTATATATACTTTTGTAGTTAAATATCTGCAAAATATTTCATTCTCTCGTTGGAAATAGATATCCCGAGGAGATCGCGATCCAGGAATCGCGACTTCAAATCTCTTTTAGCAATATATCTTTTCAAATGGAGGGTTCCTCCGCTGAAAAGCAGCAACTTTTCCAATCCCGTTGTATCAGATACGAGAACTCTAGAGAATCGCTCTTTGGAAAACAAATCGATTCTCTGGTACTCCCTCTTATCGTATGGCTTCCGCAATAATCTGGAAAATATACCTCCCCTTACCACCCCCCTGGTTCTTTATCCTTTCAGGAGGACTTCCCAATCTCTCATGTAAACATGGCTGCCCTCTATTATGCAGCCGCTCCGCAAACCTCTTTTGTGTGGGCCGGATTCTCCCGGACTGTCCTTTGCCGGAACCGCCTTTTAATCTGTTGGTTCAAGGGATCAAAACTCGAGTCCTAGAGTATGGGAGTGAGTAGGGGGTGGAAACCGATGATATAAAAGGCAAATTTTCGGGAGCCTTGTTCCTTATCGTTTGGAGGGGGGGGGGATATCCTTGTTTCGTCATTAATCAAGATTAAGGATCCGCTTAAATAATAAAGGATTTGGTTATGAGCTCGGTTTAAAAGGAGAAAGGTACTTGCCGGGTGGAATGTTTTGCAAACATTTTTTGAAAGTTTTGGCGATATTTTTTCTATTAGGTACAAAAGTGGAATATCGTCTGACTTATTCCCCCCTCCCCTTCTCTTCCTTTGGCTTTTAACTTGACAGTCGGTCAATTCTAGTCGATGACAGGCGGATGGTGCTATTTTGTAAAAATGTTAGGGTTTTGAGTTGTATTAGTCGATGTTTGAGTTGAAGCGAAACTTATTTTAAGCCGTAACTTTTTTTAACTTTTTGACTTTGGTGATTAGCGATAGTTAAAATAAAATATTCTTTTTTATTTGCTTTGTCTCGGAATTTATTTCCAGAATATTAAGAGTGTGGTGGTTTTAGTCTTGTGCGTCTTTTCAGTCTTTGTTTTGAATAAAATTTTAATGCAAAATATCTAACGCTAGGCTTAATTTCTGTAATGAATCAAATTGTAATTAATTTTCTGGTGGGTTTTTTTTTGTGCTGTTGATAATGAAAATCTGTGTTCGGGATGTTTCTTTCTTTCTTTATTTTTATTGATCTTTTTGGGAAACTTGTTTTCGAAAACTTAATCTAATGCACATTTGAATAAGATTAGAAATATGTGCCTAAGGAATTATTTGAACAGTGACAACCATTAACAATTATTCTGGTGTATAACGCGCTCTTTGAACACGAAAAAAAAAGTCGGACATAAAAATGAAGACTTTTAAAATAAAGAAAAGATGAATATAAAAAAAAACTAGATTTCTCTATAGGATCTAAATATTATTTACTTAAAAAAATAACATACTTTGTGAGCTTTCATTATTAAATAACATGAAAAGTTCGTCATATTAGTCTTCGGTTATATTTTCAAGCATATAACCGAATTTTGTTTCTTCTTTTCACCATTACTTTTCTTCTGATCCATAAATGATCACCTTCAGTTTCCTCTAAATTACTACATTTTTCAAGTGACTTTTTTTTAAAAAATTCTTTCGGGTTTAATTTCATTTCATGCTTTTATTATCCACTCATACACTATACTTAAAAATCTATGAGCATTGCACATGTACATTTCGGGTTTCTGCTTATAAAGAATGCACGTGTAATATTCGGTACAAGTATTGTTGAATTAATACATTTTTTTATTGTAGTAATTGCATTTTTCCCTTCAACAATTTACTCAGCTACAGGGGCGTAATGTACACCCTTGAATCGCGGCGGGGGGGGGGGTAGGGAATCTAGGAGGCCCAAAGCTAACTGACGCCAAGTACGTATTTGGGCTGAACCTGATTTTGCTGGGGGGGGGGGTCCTAATATTCTCCGTTACGTCACTATTTGGCTACTTCTCGTACATTTAAATGGTCACATCAGTTTAAAAATACCCATAAATAATTATAACGATTATATCGCCGAATTCAGAAATGCCAATCAAGTGGTTGCTTTTTAAAGGATTTCGAACTAAAAGTGCGAACTTTTGAAAAGTGAAAGCACAATTCTTAGAAATAAATTCTCTGTCTTCTCAAAATTGTCTACTTCAACCACAAAGACGAAAGACAAGGAAATCCAATTCCACCATAAACCGTAAAGAACAAAAGATCTCAGTGACGATATATATTCAAACGCCGTCATTTCTTGTGCTTTTAGAACAAACAGTTGGTTCATTCAGAACCCCCGGAAATGTGAAGAAACAATTAAAAACGGACTCCCGGGAACCACAAGGATGTGGGGAAGGAGTACTCTCCTTCGAAATAGCCCCATTCAGAATCCCTTTGTTTCGGTCGTACGATTCTGCGAATGCTCGTTTTGAGGGAAAACGAATCAAGTCTGTGAATATCATTTAAGAATATAGATATTGCCTTAGTGCAAAGACTTTTAGCTAGAGAATCATGAAGACAGTTTAGAAAGTTCGAGAAATGAGATTGGGGAAAATTATCTTATCACTTGTTCTCAAATATATAAAGCTTTTTTTTTTATGAATCAGCTTAAATTTAAGAATAAATTTAGTTGCATTTGTCAGTAAATTTTTTCGTTCAACAATTAGTTAGTGTTAGGCTTTTAAGAGGTTATAACTTCAATATTTGTGGTTTCAGTGACAAAAAGATAGGATCCTGGCTTGATTTTTTTTTGTATTCGAATATAGTATTCATGCATGCCATATATGATTATTTTGCATGCATGTAAAACATCCCATAAGTATCAATTTGGTTGTGGCAATCTCGTCAAAGTTAAAACACGGCTATATTTTGCATCCAACAAGAGGTTGAATTAAATTAATTCAACCTCAAAATTTGGTTGCGAGAGCCGCTACTGGATGGAGCCACTACTGAAACGGCTCTCACACTTGGGGGGGGGGATTGCCGTGTCTGCAAAGGCTTGTGTGCCGAAATGCATTCCATTCGGAGGGGGGGGGGACCATCCATACTGTGAAATCGTTTTTTAAACTTATGTATCGAGTTTATTAATTCATTATTTTGGATAGTCATAAGTTATGTTTACTGTGCTACGAATTAAAAACTATTATTGCATTGTATTTTTTTTTTCAATGCAGTTAACTTACAAATGTATTAAGCATCCGCGAAAGAAACCACTTGAAAAGGAACTTTTGCCCTTCATCTTGCAAGATATGAGAAAGTTTAAGGTTGAAATCCTCTCCATAATAGAATGTATTGGTTCTCTCCGTGTTATTTTCGAATCAACTTCGTAAAAATCCGAGATTTGTATGATTTTAGCAGCTTGAAAGTTAAAATTGGGGCTAGACATGCGCGAGTCGAGTTACGGGCTAGTGTCCTGATTCATCTTGAATATTAGTGGATAGTGTGTTGGATGGGGATATCGGCTTCAAAATCTTCGTGACATAAGATGAAAGTTACGAAATTTTGCTGATATGTAATTCTAAAACGATATTGATTTGTAATCAGTTCATCTATAAGTTTTATGTAGATTTTGAAAAGGGACATCTGATCTTTTGTTTAACTCCAATTTTACATCAACATATCCTGGTTAATAACGGACAAGGTTTGGCATTTAAAGCTGCCACTTAGAATAATTTTTAATAGAGCATCAGTATAAGGGCTGATGTAATGCAACAAATTTTTTCGTTTAGACGCCGAATTCGTAAAATTCCATTAAATACTATAGATACTAATCCCTCAATAAAATCCATTTGCATCTATTTAAAAAATTAAATTGTTGAATACATGTTAAACATTATGTTTTAAACTGTCTCTTCGGGTTTTTGATTTTTTCGATGTGTTTTCATTATTAGCATCAGCCCATTCTGGTTCACCAAATCCAGTTCCTTTACCGTTAAATATTTATAACTTCATGCTATGTAAAAAACCTCAGAAATATAAGCTTTAAATCGGTATTATGTGTATAAAATTACTAAGTACATCATCAGTTATAGAGAAGCACAATGAAAATGAAATATTCGGGAAATAAAATGAATGCCCTATCTTAAATGTAAGTATGCTAATATTTCACCAATTATACCAGAAATGGGAAATGCAGTAAAAGTTCAGTTATAAAAGCTGAACTCAATGCATGAAGAAATGAGTTCATTATTTTTTACATGGCCGATTTTACCGAAATCGAGCTTGAAATACGGTCTCAAGCCCATGATAGCAATATCTCATGTCGAAAGTCAATCCAAAATACATCACTCTCATCTCAGCATTTAATCCATCCCATCCTGAAATAAAACTTCTGGTAATGCGGACTTGCGCCACTGTGGGTGAAGAGGGTATTTCATGGAGTCGGAGTATGCTTTGTCTCAAGACAAAGGTCTTTGTCGCTCACACAATGGGCGGAATGTTTGCCTTGCGGGTTTGCGCCCCACCGAACAGGGATAAACCGTTACAGTTACGACCGCCGAATCAGACTGTGTGTCAATATTTACATGGAAGTGTTCCTTCTTTACAACCGCCTCACTACTGTTTGGATTTTCTTTCGGGGTCTTTTTCCCCTCCCCCGAGAATTACATGCTTGTTATGCTCAATAGCCCTTTCCATGATTCTTGTATTAGATCTTCAAAAAATATATATATATTTCTGGTCCTATTGTATACAGCCACATAATCTTTTCATGTTTTTCTTCCAATTTAAGTGCATTTCCTCTCTATATATACTATACAGCAACAACAAAATTTTAGGTAGTTTGATTTGCTTTCCTTTTGTCTGCTGCCAACTGAAATATCGTTTGAACAATTGACTTAGGGAAGGACGTATTTCTTATGTACGAGTATTTACCAATCTTGGTATAAATGTTTCACCCTCTCTTTCCTCCCTTCCCTCTTATTATCCCACGCCCTTTTTTTTTTCTCTGTACATTTTCTTCTATTATAACTTCCCCAGAAGAGGGAGGGAAGGATTTTACCCTTCTAATGAAAATGCAAAGCTTTTAATTATTCTGATTTAACACGACGTTGAAAAAACACAATGGAAATTATTTAACTCTTTTCGAAAAGTACAAATTGCTAATGCCTTTCAGCTTTTTATACTTTCAACGAATAGAGTATTTTGATTTTTGTGATGATAATCATGTCTATTCTTGTATAATCTCTCGTCCTCGTCATGGTTCAAAATTACGTGGTCCTTCGCCAAGAGCCCACGAGTAGCTGAACAGTACGACGTTAATATTAACTCAATCTCACTTGTATAACCTCATGTATGCATTTTTAATTACAAATTTCTATTACAGATGTATTCATCGAACTCGTGTTGAATTTTTTAAAATTTTTGTTAATTATTTAATTCCCTCCCATATCTAAAGAATTGATCGTAGACTTGATTAAAAAAGACGCTAAAGAGTAATTATGAAAAGTACCTAGAGAAACTGGCTCCTCCTCTTCCTTCTGTGTTTTTTTATGTAGAGGTAATAAACCTACTGTACTTATTATCGAATATGAGATATATTTAATTAAATTACATTTTTTAAAATTTTAATTAAGACGCTGCAAAGGCATTCAAGTTATTGATAACGTTTCTTTCTCTTGAAATATCACATAACAAGCAATTCCTTACTATTCCCCAAATAGTCTGTCCTTATCCCTCTTGAATCTTCACACTTTTAACTTCCATTGGAAATTTTTGGCAGAGGATAAGGGGAGGAGAGATGGAACCTCCTCCCACAAAAAAAAATCATGTTGCCTCACCTTCTGCAACCGTCCGTACTGATTCATCTCGGTCTCAAGTTACGATAGTTATTTTTTTTTCTTTCTATCCCTCTTTTATCGTCGGTATGACCGATGTCCGAAAGAAGGGGGGGGGATGTATATAATCCTTAGCTACCCTACATCTAGGGAAGGAGATGAATGGTGGCCTCTGTCACCCCTATGTCATTATTCATTCGTGTGTTGTTCGCCCACCCCCGAATCCGTCCCTTCTTTTCTGGAGTGGACGTTTCTGCTAGGCAACATAGACGGTGCATTAAAACGGATTGAATGGGCGATATGTCACGGTAGTGGATGTGATGACCGGTAGGGGTCGTGCAGATCAAGGCCCCTTGGCACCCCTTCCCCCCATTACAAAAAAAAAGTCCGTCATTGTACCTGCTATGAATTGCGACTCAAAGGTTTTTCGAAAGATAGTCGGTTTTATAAAAACCTTCTAAGGTTACTATAACCTTACAATAATAGAATGAGTAGAATCCATTGAACGCTGTCGGTGGACTCAACCCATTTTTTTTTTATGTTAGCGCTCTATATTTCTGTACATATCAGTACTTGTATTCTAACAGATTTTCTTAAAACTTAATGTGTTATTTTTATTAGCAGCGTTATTCAACGTAATTTAACTAATGCGTGGGGTTTGTGCGTTTCTATACTAAAATATAAAGTATCTTAATTTCCGGCCTATAATTTCACTAAGCTGATTCGGTTTAGTGCCTAATTTATTGGGAGAAATGTAACTATATTTATGCTTGAGGATGTTGAAACATATGGGTATATATCTGCAGTATGAACTTTATATGGTCTTGCATGAAATATTCACCTTTCATTTAAGTGCATAATGTGAGCAGCATCAAAAAATTTTAATATTACTCTTAATTTCTCTTTTGGTATGTCTGACGTTTAAATCCGGTTAAACTTTGGTGTACAAAAGGAAGAAAATTATTAATGACATATAATCTCTAACAGTATTTTCTGTTTGAATATATTGTATTTAAACTTTGGCTTCAGCCTATCATGTTTTACTGTGCCGTACTCAAATTTTGAATTTTAAATGTATTAAGGAGGTTATTTCATTCCCTTTAACTGACTAGATAATAAAAGATAAAAAACTGCCTGAGAAAATAAGGGATGCAAAAATTTTTAATGTGTTTACCATAACTTGCGAACGTCAAGGAATTGGTTTTAAATATTGAGACTTTCCTTACAAATAAGTTTACTCATATTGCGAAAAATTGTGTGCATTTTTTGTATCTCGATTCCCATTCTTATAACGTAATAACCAACCATATTTCAAAAGATTGAAAGTCTAACCATTTTCTGAAAACGAAAGATACTTAAATAGAACACATATACGAATCACAAATGGGGCCCCCCCCCCCTTCTGTACACTTCTCCCATTCCAGTCTTCAACTATATGTTTCATACAATTGATTCAAAACTTGAAGCGTTATAATTTATATAGTTTATGCCGCTTGGATTATCTAGACCTGCATATTTTATTTACCGTAGAGATCCGAAATGATTTTTAAACTTCAATAAAAATGCAACGCATACGCATCAAAATGAGTTTTTCAGAAACCCGTCAAATATACAGACTACCTGGGCTTAGGAGAGGGTAAAAAAATCCCTGCAATCGAATCGAAAACTCGAGCTCGGGAAGCTGTGAAGGGTCTGCTGGATGACAAATATCAAAAAATGGATTCCCATAAAGATGAGACAAGCATTCGATATCCACGTGAGCATTCCGTAGGACTGAGAGAATTGAAATGGAGAATCCCTCTCTCTTTCCCCTCTTCTCCGTTATGCATGCGTCAAATTTCATCTCCTTTCCTGTTCGCGATTGTATCTCTTATTTATTCCACTTTTTGCATCGGTTCTCCTTTTTTTCCCTCCGCATTATCATCTTGCAGGAGAGTGTCCGGATGATGCTTCGCTCTTTTTTGTTTATTTTTTGTCTCTCTCTCTTATGCTGAACACAAAGATGGAAAAGAAATTATGCATCTCTGTATTTCTATCGCAAAATGGATTCGTAATCTCGGGCTGCCCGCGGAAATGAAAGTTTTGTCGCGCGCGCCTGATTTTCATCCCCCTGCTCTTTGTCGCAGCGACCCTGAAAAAAAACGGAATATGAATTTCGATTTGGAATATTTTTTGTCTTGTTCAATTCCTAGCGTGAAATATTTTTACTCTCATCGCTTTCATTGCGTTGAAAGAATTTTCAGGAGAAACATATGCTCTGTTTTCGTGATCGCTATTGTTTTAAAGATTTTAACATGTGGTAAACAAAATTGTCTCGTAATCCTCGCCCTCACTACAAACTAATATCCGAATATAGACATTTTCTATTGCATCAAATTCAAATAAATATTTTATTAAGGAAAAAGACGGAATTTATTGGTGATTTTTACAACGACATCATTGGAGAATGCCTCAGTTGAGCTCATTTACTGTTTAAATTTTGACTTATTATTTCCTAGTCCTGGAGCTATTAAGACCAATAAGCCGAATAAAGGATGCTGCTGATCAATCGAAAATCGATTAATTATTGTGTTCTTAATTTTAACCATGTGGGTTTTTAAAGCATTTGCTTGCGTGTTTTGAGAATTTGGCGTCATTTGATTGTAGTGTTATATTGTGTTCTTGGACAATTTGTCTTTGTGAAATTCCATTTCAGTATTTTTGTGCAGACGGTCAATTGGATTTAAAGGAATTGTTTGCTGTTCTTAGGAATTTATATTCATAAAATTCTTTGATGCAACTAATTCAGTGTAATTGATTTGCGATTTCTCCTTTTAAAAACTAACCTATCGCAAAGTTTTATTAACAATATGGCGTGCAATGTGTTAGACGAGAGATAACTAATGTTTTATATGACACATAAATTTCGATAAAGAACAATATAAAATCAAAAACGCTTAAACGTCGGTGCACAATTATTTAGTTCTGGTAATTACCATTTGAGAGTAGAAATTATTTGAAAGAAAATGGAAAAGAAAAACACAAAAGTAAAAATGTTTAGTTAAATAATGACTCGAGAGCAATTATCTTATCACTGTCGTGGCACGCAATTTGTTCATTTTCGTGAGTTCAATTTGAAAACTAATGTATGTTTCGAATAAACCGTTTGTGAGA
Source organism: Trichonephila clavata (assembly GCA_019973975.1). Lineage (NCBI taxonomy): Eukaryota > Metazoa > Arthropoda > Arachnida > Araneae > Nephilidae > Trichonephila > Trichonephila clavata. The sequence continues at coordinate 102,486 of BMAO01031313.1, forward strand.
GAAGAAACTAGGAGTAAAAGGTTAGGTAGTGTTTATAATTACACAACAAAATCATAGGTTCACGTAATATTAATTCGATTCTAATTTGTTAAATACTTAGAAATAAGTCTAGAAAAATCATTTTGAGGACATGTTTCCCTAAGGGAAAATTAAAGAAAAATTAATAGGAATACTTTTGTTTTAGTGGGAGATTAATTCACTATAATCTATGTAATTTATTCAAATTAAATTTTTAAAAAGGAATTGTAATTTTTTAACTGTTCAAATTCTTTTGGAATAGAATAAAAATAATGGTATGTAGGATAGAGATTACGATTTTTTTCTCTATACAGTATTATACATGTGAAAAGAGTTATTGAATGTGTGTGTGTCATTTTGAAACTTCGATTATTTATACAAAAATCATTCTTTTTAGTTTAATTGTTAGAGTAATGTCAATTTACACTTGCTGTAGTTAGGCTTTCGTCTCTTTTCGAACTGTTTTTGTTTTCTTTCCTAAAGGGAAGGTTGGATCCCGTAATGCAAGTTTAACCCTACTTCGCCGGCCTAAGTCAGTGACAGCTCTAGAAAACATATTAGTTTTCCATTTTGGTCAATTAACTTTTTTATATGCATACTTACACATTGGTTTATTGTCCTTGATTTTCAATTCCATAATTTTTCCACTAAGTTTCTTAGAGTTATTTATTATGTGTATATTTATTTTATTATAATTATAGTGTAATACATATGCACTGTATCTGGTGAGATTTTTCCCTTCCTCGGTCTTTCTTAGTTACATCCATAACATATTTAGAACACCTTTTAGGAATATTTAACTTATACATTTTTAAAGAAACATTTTGTCTAATTGTGCTGCTTACTAAACTCACATTTGGTTTCCTTTCGTTGTGGTACATCAAGTTTTACATTTGCGACCCACATGTTTCAACTATTACAAATAACAATATGCTAAAAGAAAGGGTACAATGCAATAAAATTAAAAGCATTATCATTACTTCCCTGATTAAACCGTTCCAATTACCAGAACACTCCCAAGCGTTGTGGTAAATCGGCTGGTATTGACTTTCCACCCCCTCCTATCAACCCTGGACGAGGGCCAGTTGGCCTCCCTGCGGTCATTTTGGAAAACGGCCAACGACGTTGAAATAAGCACAAAAAATATCCTGCCCCCATCGGCCCATTGCTTCTTTCCCACAAAATTTTCACGCCGCATAAATTTCATGTTGGGCTAGCGAATGGTCCTGTAATAGATGGAAGCTTATATATTTATTTTTGCGGGCGGCAGAATGTGAATTTTTTGGTTAGTGGGCAGTGGCTAGAAAATGCGTTTTATGTATGTAAAATGCCGCTTGTAACGTCCGGTATGAGTTATATAGGTGATATTTTTTATTTTACGGGCACTTTCGGGTAATATTCCGTCTGCGGCAACAGATTCTCTTGGTCATGCCTCCCCTTCTATTTAATTCATGGGAGCATTTTTAAAAAAATACGCTCTATTCACCTTTTTATAATGCGCTGTCTTATCTATCTTATGCGCATTGTGCAAATATCTGTTGTTTTTTAGGGATTTATTAATATTGTAACTAAAATATATTGTAAAAGAAATCCGAAAAACTTGTAATTTTTCACCAAATATTTTATTATTTCATCTATTATGTGTGGTTATACATTTAATGTGCTTTAAATTATTTATTGTTATCAAGTTACTCCTTTCTGAGCGATACTAATGGCTTTTTAATGATCAGTGCTCTACATTTATCCTTGCCATCCTTAATGATCGTTACATAACATTATGTAAAATTACTCTTTAAATATCTCAATTGCTAGTTTATTTTAAACCATCTTTTGATATGACTTGGAGAATTTTGCGATCTTAGTGGAGAACTTACAAATGAGTTGGTTGAAAGTGTTAGATTCACTCCTCCATTAAAAACTATTAATGTGTTTGGAAATTTAAAATGTTGAATGGGCTCTCGAATGGTTCTTTTCATTGTGGATTACTAATGATGAAGGCTCGATGCTATAGACGCTTGCTTCTGAGTCTATTCTGCTCAAAGTCGATTCAAAATAATGATGGTTGTCGCACGTTAAACCAAATTAGGAATTAAAGCTCTTGTAATAACATGGTGCCGAAACTCATAGAATATGGTGCCAATTTATATGTCGTTTTCGTCTTTAATCCTGTTTGAAAATTGCGTTGTCTATTGCAATAACGTTTCGTAGCAGTTGTAAAGGAATGCTTAAAATTTAATGTCTTGAACAATCTTTAATTATATATATATATATATTATTAAAGATTAAATTTTAAGTTTTCCTTTACAACTGCTACGAAACGTTATTGCAAGAATAAGATCACGAGCTTCTTAGGTTTATTAACTATTTTTTGTATGTTTTTGTAATATATATAAGAGAAAGGCGACTCGCTTATCACGATATCTCAGGAATTATTGCACCTACATACTTGAAATTTGGCAAGCCTGCTCCTTTCATGGAATAAGGATCCGCTACAACAAGAGTTTTGCTTAATCGATCCCAAGTGAGATTTGAGGGGTTAAGGGGCGTTATAGTTTAATGTTCCCGTTTTTGAACTATTAGACATACAGACTTAAATTTTTTGTTTCTTTTGTTGAGTTGAAATCCGCTACGAACAGGTCTTACGCGCGGAAATTGACTTAAGGGTTGTTACGGGGGCATACTCTGATAAAAGATTCTGTTTTTGAACTATTAAACTTGAAATTTGGCAAACATATTTAATTTATCGAGTACAGATCCAGTAAAAATAGGTTTTGTGGAAATACGCTTTGGGGGATGGGATTATGAGAGAGAGGGTGTGTTAAAGATAATTCAACTTCAATTTTAGAAATTCCAGCTTTGTCCTTTTTTTTTTTTAAAAAAACAACAGGTGAGGATTATAAGAATATTTTTCAGTGCAATGGAACACTCTAGGACTTAATAGCTTATTAACAATATATATTTATATAACATCAGAAAATATCTAGCAAAGCGGACGAGTAAGAACTGGTTTTTGTAATTTAGCTGCTTTAATGGTTGTTGAAATATATTTTGTACTACTACATGAACTCTGTATTTCAAAAGAAATTTATACTACTTTTCAAAGTTTAGTCTTAACTGTTTGGTTTTAGAATCCAAAAAATCTCCGACCATTGCATTTAATCTTTGTAGTCTTCCATTCTTTCTTTAAATTCATTGTTATGTTTTGGCTGTGTTTGATATTCTGAAAAATGTAAGCTCTGGTTACATTGAAACTAATTAGAATTCATGTTTGTTTACCAAATAAAAAATATCATTTAATTAGATGTAATTAATCTACTTTCATAAAAATGAGAATTTGGCCGATTCCCAATTAATTTTGCCAAAAAATTCCTTCAGTGTATTTCTCTTCTGGCATGCAAATGAAATTCAAATCATTGGCTCGGAAATCCACGAATCTTCTTTGTTCGCTTTCCCGGAACAAAGCCAGTTCCAAATATTTATTATTCAAATCTGCTTGATTTGATGCAAAGCTTTTCATAGAAGAAATGAATTTCTCCGTCTTTTAAATTTCCTTAAATCTCGTAGAAGGCCAAATCCCGACAACCTGCCTCATATTCTTAAAATACCAGAATCAAGAGAAATGCTCGGTACTGAATTCCTATCTGTCTGAATTGGGCTGTAATGCTGGTACGTCCTCCCGTGCCAAAGAAATTTCGTCCTTGTTCTATTGCATCATCTTGCCATTGCATTCCGTCTGCAGCAATCCTGCTTACGACGAAGCACCGTATTGGATTGGAATTTTCCCTGCATTTATTAGATATGAACGAAGAGGGGAGGGGGGATTCAGGCTCTTGTCTACCCTGATTTGATCTCCCTACCCCTTCCAAGGTTGATGTAGTTAAGAGGAGTCTGGATCCTAGGTCTGAGTAGACGTCTTCGTAATTATCTTATTGACTGACACTGAGAGCTTATTACAGGAGCACTTCACATACTTCGATTCTCAAGTGCTTCCATTCTTTTCACATATGTTTTTATTGTCGATTGTGGCTTGCCCCTCCCCCTCTGTATAAACTTATACATCGGGTCAGTTCATATCAATTACCTGACAATTTCATTGGGGGGGGGGGGTTAAGAGAGGTTCGAATTCCTATCCTTCATCTTCAGAAGATTGGCCTCGGGATGACTTTCTGCGTAATTGGAATGTTGGAGGAAAGGTATGCTCATGTCTCGGTTCTCTTCCACTCCCTGTAGTTAGTTCCCCTTCTCTCCCCTATCAAATATCTTCAGATTCCTTGTTGGCAAAGGAAAAATATCTTAGTTTGGGTGTATCTATATAAACGCAAAATATTAATTTTAAATAACCTAAATGAGTTATTTTGCGGTGGCTTTTTTTGAACCTGGAGATTTATAAATAGAAAGAGATGAAAGAAAATGGAATTAACGAATTTCGTTAGATTTAGATAAGAATTGCACGGTTCATAGCATTCATGCATTGGGATCTACATTTATTTAGTGCTGTTTTGGAATTGTACCATAACTTTTAGATTCCATTGCTTACTTTTTGAACCCTGTACAGGGATACATTTTCCCCAAAAATGTGAAAGTTAAACAGAAAGTTTTTTTATTATTTTAAGTCTTAAAAAAATAATGCATTTGTTTAATGTGATTTCCTTAAAGCTTTTATTTGAAGAATATTTTTAAACTTTTAAAATAGTGACGAGCATTGATAATTTTTCGATATACGGTACATAATAAATCTTATATAAATAAAAACACGCATTTTAAATCAGCAATAGTTCTTTTCCGAAACTTATTTTATTATACTTTTGTATTAAAGTTTCAATTAACTTTAAATTTCCATTGAATGTTAAGCGTACTGAAAATGTATCTGCGTTTACTAGTTAGTCATTATCAGATCTCCTGTAGAATGCGATATAAATTAAACTATTTAAATGGAAACACCATAACTCAAGGGTACGTGACCTTTTTCCCACCGGACCACGTACATACGACAGGTATTTTCCGCGAGTCGCAACAAGAAGATAATGAAAAAAAAAAACACTAAATGACCAAAGCAAAATCGATCAAAATATTAAAGCTAATTTGTTCAGCTTTTATTTTTAATACTATATTAAGCTATCTATCAAACAACCACAAAAAATATTTAATTTTATGCATTTTTTACCGAATTATATGGGGGTAGTTTCGATTTCCTTTCATCCGTGTCGAAAACCCTTGTTTACATTCTATTATAATGAAATACTACTGATAGCGAATTTTATAGATTGAAATGCTTTATAAGTAAAATTTTCCGCTGAATTTTTTATGCATTCTTCTTAAATAATTTAATTTTTTAGTGTAAAAGGTCATGACCGAACCACTCAGGAAAAGCCGGAGGGCCGGCCGCAGGTTGAGTATCATTGCCGTAGCTTCTACAACTCAATATAATGCAAGCGTCTGTAAAACTTGCTTTACTGCATATACAGTGCTCGTGCAGGAAATGCTACATATAGTAGATTACGAAATAAGTTTCGATTTGGAGAGGGAGGCGCCGCGCATTTTCCTGCTTTATATTTTGTGCTTTTTTAAAATTATTTGACATTTTATGTGCTAATAAGTGCAGTTTTACTTTGGCATTTTAAAATTTAAAGCTGTTTTAAGTAGAGCAAAAGTTTCTAAAGCTTTTATCTTAGAAATTAGGGGTAGAATGATAGTTTTTTCACACATTTGAAAGAGCATTGCTTTTTTAATATGTTTCTCAAATCCCGATCTTTATCTAATTTTTCACTCCAGAAGTTAAATTTTTTAAATGATTTAAAAATTTTAACTTTTTCGAACCATATATTTTGTTTTGAGGAGGGTGGGATTAAAATTATATCTTTGTTTACTGTCCAGTTCATTGTTATAAAAATATATCAAAATTGCTTCATTCATATTCAAGTAAGGTGAAGTGTTCTTTTCCCTCCTGAACATCCACCTCTGAAGAGAAACATAACGAATCCTTTCTGCCAAATAAGATTTTTAAAAAAAGGGGGGGGGGTACTGCTTGTCGAGTAATTCCAGAATTTATTTTGAAATCCTCCCATTCCCTCCCCTTCTCCGCCGAATTCGAAGGCGAGAATTCGTCGCATTAAAACCGGGAATTTCTCTACCATCTTACTCAATCCCTCTTTCCTTTGTGCTATTTTATTTTATTTCTCGATTGGTATTTGGATTTCGTGTTGACAAAGAGGAATATTGTGTTTTTGTAGGAGTGGGGATGTATTGGTTTTTGGAATTGTTATGAAGCATGTCAAAACTGTTTTAAACTTTCATAATAATATTTCAAGAAGTTTTTAATTAATACTTGTTATTCGAATAACTAACAAAACAATTCACAAAAGTATGAATTGAAGCTCTTGAGAAAACGGAACTTTCGTAAGCTGAGTCACGTTTTTGTAAAATGAATTCTTGTCTGTTCGAAAATAATTAGAATTATTGTTTTTAATGGAGTACCAATCTCTCGCGCGTCGTTTAGTTTGAATTCATATGATTAATTTGGATGGATAAATATATTAATTAAATTAATAATCTGATTATTAATTAGTCTTAATAAAAAGCATCTCTTCAGATTTAATAAAAGTTAACAATAATACATTCATTTTTTAAATGAATGTATTTTTATGAACTAAAATGGATTCTTCTTACTAGCGTAATTAAAGTGTATGAAAATGTGTAGGAGGAAAAAATATTAATAAGGTAAATGAAAAAACTTTATTGTATTTAAGTGTATCGTAAAATAATTTAGATCCAATTGTGTTAATTAAACTTGCTTGTTTGTTTTAATTTTCATGTTTAGTCTTTGAAGTTCCAAAAATTTGATTGTGTAAATATAATAACACTCGCAATACATTTATGGTTATTGGTTAATTTTTGTGTTTTGCGGTTTAAATAATCCAAATTTTGTAAGTTAAATTTGGGTACTTACGTACTATCGCAACCCTATTGGAGGGGGTGGGACGACATTATATGAAACGATGCACATGGTTGTCAATTCAACGCGTACGACACATGCGAAATCGGGGTTACCAACTTGGCGAATTATCTTGAACATTGCCATTATTAGGGTAGTAATTAAGTACCTAATTTTATAAAAACTTTATTTTTGTTTTTAATGTAATATGGTTTTCATGAAAGAATTGGAAGAAAAAAAAACTGAATATAACAAAAATTGATCTTTTATTTCCATTTTGTGTTGACTTAACCAAAGTCCATTCGATCATCTCTTTCAAAACCATTTCAAATTTATCCCAAGCAACCAGTTTTCCAAACTTGGATGATCTGAAGTCGATAAGATATAATTGTTTTACTGTGCCAATTTCACTAACGGCATTTGAATCGAATTCGCTTTCAAAAAAAGGCAAGTTAGCTTCTTCATAAAGAAAATATTGAAAACAGTATTTTCATAATGTACTGAAATAAAGACTTTTAAAGGGGAAAATACTTAAAATAGTACTACCACAATACACATTTTCTTGGCAATCATCTCGCGTTTCAGTCTCATGTTCATTGAGTAAGTTTTTGGCAATTCCTTATCTTTATTCTCATTTGGTTAAGGCTGTTTTTTAAGGAGATTTTCTCCTTTATGCTCCGTGGAGCGATTAAGCGAGGGTTAATGGGGTTCACTCGGAGAGGGGAGGGGCTTCTTGGCACACCGCCCACTTGGCATTTCCGAGGGATATATGCACCCAAAACATTCTTTTTTTGTTCCTTAGACAAGACGTTGAGTATGAGACCCATTTGTATCCCCCGCCCCCTTTAGATATTTTCTACTTGATTTGAGAAACATTTATATAACCTTCTGCAATTGAACACAAATATATCTCAATAACTTTCTAACTTTTCTATTTTGGATGAGGAGACTATCTAATTGGAGAGAGAAATAAGTAATTTGCCTTTATCTTATTAGTTTAATTACTTAATATTCCTATCATGCTATGAGGAAATTAATGATTGCAAAAAAGAAGGTGGAATTTTAATGGTAGTTTGTGGTGTCTGTAAAAGACGTGAGATTAAATGGATTAAAGATCTCTATATGAACTAATCAAATTCAGTGAAATTTTGGATTTCTATTTTTTTTTAAAGGAAAAATAAGAATGGAAAAATAACTTTTAAAAATATTAGCTAATCAAATTGTTTATTTATTACTAAAGAAAAAAAAATCATCCACACTTTTTCAATTGTGTGTGTTCAGTTTTCTATAAAGTTTAATGAACTGAGGAAACCAAACGGATTTGTCTAATTTTTTTAAATAAAATTTTCCAATAATTGAAACGGAAGATATTTTATCTTACATTCTGATGCGCAAATTGATGAATGTTATGGAATAACGTTTTTGAAATTGCTCTCTACCTTAACTCGTAATTGAATGGTTGTTTAATGTTAAACAAGTGTATTTTAAAATTATAATAAATTATAAAATATATTAAATAGGTAATTTTGAAATTTATTAAATTTTTATTTTTTTTCTATTAAAATTACGAAAAATTTCATACTATTTGCAAAAGAAACACCATTTGATTTAATATCATCCTTCATTAATAATAAACGGGCAGAGATTCTTCATTAATTTGATTCAATATATCATTTCCTTATAACCTTCCCCGAAAACCAACTGTTGCTCTTCCCTCTGCAACGTACGATCTTGTTGCGCATTTACTTCCCCTCCTTCTCAAATCCTGGAAATCAAGATGGCTGCCCGTGCGTGATCCATTGCCTTCCTCACGTGACCCTTGTAGTCATGGCAACGGTCCCTTGTGAAACCTGTGCGAAGGGCAAAGAGAGCAGTATGTATTGGGTTCACTTCGCCTGTTTCTAAATTAGAACTCCAGATCTCTCTCTCTATTTCCGGACTATTTTGCTTTCTTGATTTTCTTTCATTTTTCCTCCCTAGAAATCTGCGCTGAAATACTTAAAAATGCGTAGCGAGTAAGATATTTTAGGAACTTGCATAGTCATTCAATATTAACTGCCCGAATCTGTCGCTCCCTGGTACCCCTCCCTTTCTTTTTCTCGGTTGTCATAGGAACGGCGTCACAAGGGGCGCACGTGCCGGGGCGTCGTTCGGGCAAATTTTAGAGCTGATTGTGATGGATGGTGGGGAGTTAAGAAAGTGGGGATGTTTTTCTGGAAAAAGAGGATTTTTTTTTCTTTCTCTCCGTGTAGTGGTGTCGTCTTACGCTTCTCTGTGTTGATCCATCAGGTGTGTGCGGAAAGGATCGCTACAAAAAACGTTAGTTATTAATATCGATTAATTTTGTGAATGAACTTGAGTTATTAGGGATTGTTTTTCTTATTGTATATTTTATTGTATAGAAATGCGCATTTTCCTCCTTAAATTATGGGCCGCGATAACTAAATGGTCATCACAGCGAAACCGTAGACGACATTGTTCCTTTCGAACCTAGAGTTCAAGTTCCATAAGAAATCGTCATGTATAGGAGCTTCTGCACTTAAAATTTGTCGTAGCTCAAAGTCCTCACGTTGGCGTGGTATGGACTTCGAGAGGATTAGAGATGCCTCATTGATTGACCATAGTTCGAAATGTGGTTCATCACCGATAGCCCTCGCATAGCTTTGAAGTGAGACGTTAATGAAGGATCAGTCAATCTTCTCAAATTGCGATTATTAATGAAGGATCAGTCTTCTCGAATTGCAGTGATTAATGAAGGTTCAATCAATCTCAACTAATCGCAATGAGGAAAAATTCATTTTTTATTAATAATAAATGCATCTAACAACATATTTTTTATATGTTCTAACACTGAAAGAATAAATCGTGGCTTTAGAAAATATATTTCTTTAAAAAAGAACCTGATAATAAATTTATATTTCCAGTATATTTATTTCTTCATATAAAATTTCACTTACTATATATAGTTTAAATATATGCTTCTATTGTTGATTATAACAATTATTGAAATTATTTCAGCCAGTATTTTAAATTTTAAAAAGGAAATTATTCGTTAAAGAATAAAAGTAAGCTGCTTTTGTGTAGTAATTGTTCCACATAAATGAACAAATGAGGGTAATTCCATCCTTATTTAGCTGTTGCTCAACCAATGCAAAGTAAAAGGAAATGTAGGGAAAATGTAAAGCAGAATATGGGAAATCGTAAAGTTATCTCCAATAAATGGTTTGTAGTCAAAAGTAAATGTTATTTCATACAATTACAATTAGTGGAGGATAATGATAATATATGGAAAAACACGCGAAAAAACTAAACAGCAATTAACTTAAAATATATGCATTACAGAGATGATCATTTCATCCTGACCAGTAATACTTTCTTGCACATTGTAGTTGTATTTTTATTATATTTAAAAAGTAAGGGATAAAAAAGTTTTGGAACTGAAATGTTTCAATTCGTGCATTAAACACTGAATTTATAGTTTAATTATTTATAGTCTGTATCTGTTTTTTGAACCTCGAAAAATAGCTACCTTAATTTTTCTGATTGCTGTAATTCTGGTACCTCTTTCCCCCCCCCCCTCCCTTGATGAGTTTAGTGTCAAGTTCCATTAAAACAATAGAAATTTGTTTTTTCCTCAATACCAAAATTGATTTTTATCGTAATTTGAACATAAATAGTGAAAATGCAAATATATATATTTGCTTTATTATACTTTGCTATACTTTTATCTTATGCCTGGTAATAAGCATTTCCTTATATGTGTAAGCAATTCATTTCTTGATATAGAAAACAAATTTATAATTTCCGTGTCTGCTATATAGTCATTCGTCTTTTAAAACAAAGAATTATTTTCTTGGCATACTCTTGTGTGGCAAAAAGTATAGGTTTTATGCCCCCTCTTCCCTTTTTTCCCGACTCTCCAAAACGGAGATCTATATGAATCGGAAGAGTAAACGGCCGGCGAGGAGGGGGTGTAGGAACTGGGTATATTTTCCCACCCTCTCTCCCTCGATATCTGATACCGGGAGGAAGGGGACATGATAAATGGAAGTGGAAGGGTGGATCAGTCGGGGGGAGAAGTCCAAGATCCGGGTTTTGTAGATGGAGAGGGCATATTTCTTCCTTCATCCGAACTTCCTTATTTTTAGGGTACTTCTGGGGGCCATCCCCCTCCCCTTTTTTTATCATCTGGTGCTCTTTTCTTCCTTGGGAGATATCGCCTTGTGATTTCCTGGAGCGCGAAAGGAATTCCGTTTTGGATCGATTTGAAACTCCCTTTTATGTCTTCTTATGGTCGAAACAATTATCACTTGTCTCGGGTAGAAAGAAAGAGATAGCCCCCCCCCCTTTCGATTTTTATATTGCATCTGGGGTTTCTTCTCAACTTTGGAACCCTAAACAAATCGGTTTCTTTAAATGTGGATAGTTGCATTTCTGATACTAAAGACTCATTTGTACCAGCCCCTTTTTTTTTTGTCAAAGTTTTAAGAAATATATTTTTTTAAAGTGTGAAAAAGTTTCATTATTCGCAATAACATTGACATTATATTTTTTAGATAATTTTATTTCGAGTCATTTCAGAAAGAAACCCCCAAAAATTATCAATGCTTCTCATTTATCAAGGGCCGCGGTGGCCGAGTGGTCTAGGCATCGGATCGTGGCTAGCGTGTCATGAGTTCGATCCCAGTACCACTGAAGACCCGCCGTGTAGGGAAGCGATGCACGTTATATCTGTCGAGAGCTCAAAGTCCTCCCGTTGGTGTGGTGTGGTAGTTAAGAGAGGGGGTGCCAGCTCAGGTGTCGTCCGCGTCACTTGACCATGGTTCAAAATTACGCGGACCGTCGCCAAAAGCCCTCGTGTTGCTAATCAGTGCGACGTTAATATTTACTCACTCATTTATCAAGTATTATCATTTGACGCTATAAAAACAGAATTGTTTTATTGAAGAATTTGTATCGATTTTCCCCCTGAATTCAAGCCATGATTATAAAAATTTTGTATTTTATCCTGGTGTTCATTAGGAACTTATGGATTTTCTAATAATGAATTTATAATCGTATTTTCAAATTTATCTGTTGGCAATTTGTAAGAAATATGGTTATTTGGTAGAATTATACGAAGGTAAAAAAAAATTTTAAGCTTTATAAAAATGAGGGGAAATATTATTAAATAGTATTGTAAGGGGGTGGGCAAAAGTGACCCACAAGGAGGGTGGGGGGGGGGGTGCTGTGGCTCGCCAAGACAGCCAGGAAATCAAATAGAAAATGTTCTCAATATTTCATCAATGTATATTTGTGAGCAAAGTTTTTCGGGCATTCAGATAAATAAGAGTAAATATAAATGCAAATTGGCTGACATTAATTTGCAGGCTGTGATGAGAATTTCAACAAACAATCAATCACACTCCTGATTTTAAAAAAATATCTTGAAAAGTGATAGAGTACAATTGTCTCAAACTGATTCTAAAATTTAATGTGCTTCAGTTGTAGATATAAAATTAGATATGAAATTGAATAATACTGCCTCTATTTTATTTAGCGTATTTGTTTCTTGCATGGTACAAATACCTCCTTTATTTTAGATGCAAAATTAACTAATGAATGCAAACATTTTTAAAAAATGTGACCCGCCAGCCAAAACAGTTGCATACCCCTGTAGTACTACATTATGCATAACATTCTTATTAATTTTGTTCACTTTTTTCAATGAAAAATTCATGAGTGAAACGATTTATTTTTGTGATTTTATATTTGTTTAAAATAGAAAGGTAGGACATAGGTGAGAATAAAGGAGTTGGGTTTTAAGTAACAGCTTTGTCCTTAGACATGTCTTAAAACAAAACATGTGGTACTTCCATTATTATGACTAGAATTAAAATTGACGAAAGTAAATTTCTTCTGCCCGCAGAACTATTCTAGTGAGATTAGAATCTGAATATATTCAAAAATTAATATATTATTCAAAAAATTCTTCATATACTCTTCTGCATTAGATAGGGGGGGGGGGATTGAGTTGAAAAATGGAAGTGCAACAATCCTGTTGTGCAATGGCAGTACTAAATTCTCGTTGCCTGGAATGTGTTGGAATCCCATAGTGGTAGTCCGGCAGACGCCGTTGTTCCATGGAAATGCCTCCACAACTCAAGCTCTGTTTTGCAATCATCCTAAGTGACCCTTTTCCCATAGGGAAGGGAAGGGATGAGAACAGATGCTCGTAAAAGTGACCCTTCCCAGAAGCGGTCCCCCTGTAAATCACGGTTATGACCTCCTTTCGGGTCAGTTGACCTCAGTCATTGTCTCCTCCTTTCTCGCATTTATGGGGCGTCGCCATGACAACGAAGACGCCGTTTGCTTCTCTGCGGATTTACCAAGTTTTGTTTTTGGTCCTCGGGATTTGCTCAAGATCCATTCTGGAGGAATATTAAAAAGGAAAGATCGCAAACTTTTAGTAAATGATGCCGGTGTCGATGAAATATTTGTTCCTCGGTTAATGTATAAAAGTCTGTCTTGCCTAAAAGTAAGTTAAGGGTATAAAATTTTGAGGCTCTAACCTGTTGGATATTTGTGATTTGTATACAGATATACTGTTTCTGCGATTCTCAAGTCTCATTTACGTAGGTGATTTTAAGCTACAATTTAGATTTTGCTCGAGAAGTTATTACTCGTTTATAAGATGTTATTAAGCATTACTATAAACTCTTATTCCAATATCTGTTATGGACTTAATTATAGCTGATGCATTGAAACTTGGCAACAAATCCTATTCCTACTTAAGCCAGAAAACCATTGTGTGAAGAATTATTGTCGATGCTTATCCTTACTTTGGTGTGGATAAGGAACTAAAAGAATGATTTGTCAGTGTTCAGGTATGGTTCTGAATTGAACGTGCTGTCGCCCATCATCCCACATGTAATAATTCATTCAATCGGCTTAACTAAAAAAACATTCACGCATAGTAATGCAAGTTTTAAAAATATATGGTTCTGGTGAGGTCTTTGGTGTCACTGAAGACAACAATAGTGGGGGGCCGATGCACAAATCTCTTGGGGGGGGGGGAGGCATGGTAAGTAGAAATGTGGGGTGTCGGCTCTTATATCGTCCTTGTCGCTTGACCTAGGTTTAAAATTACGCAGTCCGTCGCCAATAGCCCTCGTTTTGCTTTATAGAACGACATTATTGTTTCTCTCTCAATCACTGATGTAGGCCTTTTTGCTTGACTGAGACTCAGAATAATAAGTTATATATGTCGTTGCAAGATTCAATTCCGATACAACTGTTTATAACAGGTTTATCAGTAAAATAGAACATTTTAAGATATACAGAGCGCTTTTAATGACAAATTATCATGTTGTAAGTTTCAAATCCTGCGATTAAGTTGGATCAAACCTAAAAAGCATTAGTCTTTCGCAGTGGCGCACACAAGGGTGTGTCCTCGGGTCCGGACTCCCCCCAAAGCCCTTGATTTTGTTTCGATTGATTTTAATCCTATGTATATAGTACGTCAAATGTAATTTTGTATTTGTTATTAATAATTGATTTTATTAATTAATGCTAATTATCAATTTTTTTTTGTTGTTGTTTTTTTTTTGTTTTTCCGAAAATCGACAAAATCGAAAGAATATGTTGGAGTATGGTGCGAAAAGAGTGGACTTTCGTCCCTGGACCCTTTGAAAAATTCCTGTGGGCGCTACTGGTCTTTCGTATTGTTTTTTTAGATGTATAATGAATATGAAATCAATATACTTTAAATTTTTTAGTGCTGCATTTGAATAATTTTGGCATTGTGTATAATTCGTTTCGATTCTAAAGCGCTATTTCTGTTGTGTTTCGTGAAAACAATTATAATAAAAGTTGATTCTAAAGTTGATTTCTTGAGTTTAGATATAAAGAGCAATTGCTTTTTTAGGATATTCAGTCTTGTTTCCCCTTAGAACAAAAGCATTGCGCATTTTCTAATTCTATTTCAGTTTTTACTCTTTTCTTGATGTTCTAAAAATATGAACTCGTAGGTTTCTTTACTGAGTACCAAGTATAATCATGCCAAAACGTGTAGTATTATTAACGCTGTGACTGTTTGCTGGAGAACAGTCATTACGATAATAATATCTCAACTAAACCATTTTCTCGGAAATTCTATGTCAAAGGCATACGCAATGCTTATTTTATTGAGTTAATACCTTCAGCTTTGTATTTAAAGTATATGATTTTTTTAAAAAAATAGGCTTCGTTTTCGAAGAGAAAGTGGAGCAATTAAATAAATACATTACATTATATATTTTATTGTTTCACTATTTAAATTCTTGAGGTTAAAAATAAAAATTTGTATTTTAACTATACTAATTCAACACCACATAACTACAATCTTTAAAATTGTTTCTGCTGATGAGAATAAAACCTTTTTAAAGCACTGAATTTAAATAGCAATTAAGAAATAAACGCAGACAAGAATTAAATGTAATAAAATGTAATCCAATATCGAATGTACTAAAACATTTTAACTATTAGCCAGCCATTATTCTTTTTTTCTCTCGTGTTTTACACGATGCTTGCTTTTTCACTTTGTTTATCCATTTCTGTCTGGAAAACAAAAACAGAAACCTCATTTAATTTATTTCTATTGCTTCGCTCTTTCTGACGCTTTATTTCTCATTATAAACCTTTTTTTTTTTCACAAAAAAAGAAAGGTTGCCGAATTTAATTACTCCGCATTTCTTTCCTTTTCGTATTCTGAATTTTTACTTGATAAGAAAAGGGATAGAAGAGGGGGGGGGGGAGTCCACTGTGTATTCGTTTACAATTCATTCCTCTCCCAGTTTTTATTCCGTTTCTCCATCATTTCCACTGACTGGAGATCAGTTTCCATGGCGACGTTAGTGCCAGCGTCGCCATGGCAACCAGGTTAAAGATGGCCGCCCGCAGTGCCATCTTCCGTTTCGCTAGGCTGGGCGGGCGTAATGTTACTCCGCGGGTCGGCCGTTTAAAATTTTACGGCGGGCCCGGAAAGTGGTAGGGCAGAAGTTATGGTTGCAGTTAACGGCCGGCAATGAGTGCGGTTCCGCGCGCTATCGTTTTTCTCCCGCCGCCCCCTCTTTTATGCGCCCTCTGACAGGCTGTTTATAACTCCACCGTTGCCATTCCGCACTGGAGTAATTTGCGTGGTGAGATCCTCCGGAATTATTTTTCCACCCAATGAGATGTCCTCATGGAATGCCCGAGTTTTATGCCTTCGGACTTCAGTTTTTGGAGATGTACTCTTTTCCATAGGGGTGTTAACCCTTCATAAAAAAAAGTTACTTTATAATGTCTTCCTTGGCAGTAAGTCTGTCGATGTGAAGCTGTGATTAGACAGTTTTACATCGAGATTTTGTTTAATATGTGTTTCTAAATTATAAAAGACCCATTTACCTGCGTGTCGACTAATATTAGGGAAGTTATTTGGATTTTGGAAGCCTAAAATGCAAATATTAAATGCGTATTATGCATTAAACTCATAAATTGATTTCTTTGAAGATAGTGATACCATGGTTACAAAATTGCAATTTCGATTATACTAGAAATCATTGTGTAGAATAATAGCTAACATTGCATAGAATAATTACTGCATTTAAATTTATTTTGGGCCTCATAAAACACACACAATGGTGGAGAAATTTGAAGAACTCGTCCTTATCATCTGATAGTGTGCCAAAAGTACAACCGTTGCGAGTATCCTACTGTGTCGAAATAAAAAAAAAAATAGGAGTTATATATATCAGTGGCGCACACAAGGGGGTGTCCTAGTGGTCCGGACCCCCTCCCAAAGCCCTTGAGTTTTTTTTTCGATTGACGATAATCCTATATATATAAAGTAAAATTTAAGTACTTATTTTATTAATTAATGCTAATTATTAATTCAATAATTTATTTTTACTTTTTTTTGTAAACAAAATCGGAAGAATCATTTCGTGTCTTGTGGTATGATACGAGTTGGGGGACTTTCGACCATGGACCCCACCCCATTGAAATTTTTTTTGTATGTGCTACTGATATTTATCATATGTAAATTCTTGCATTCATCTACTTCGATAGCTCTTGACCATGGGTCAAAATTAGGAGGTCCGTCGCCAAAAGCCCTCGTGTAGCTAAACAGTGCGACGTTAATATTCACTCACTCGCTACTTCCGTAGCTAAATAATTGTTTGAACATTCATTATTGTAATGTTCGGGTCTAGTTGTGGATTTGAGACTTGATTTTATATACCGCCGTATGGAACAATAGAGTTGCTACGTGTTAAATGGAAATGGACCTGTGAAAATGCTTTCATTGCGGGGCGAGACGAGTGATGGATAGGAGTAGGTGTCATGCAGATCATGTGATCCAGTTTCAAAATTACGTAGTCAAGCCGTCTTCCTGCCCGGGAGATGGCTTGATAGTTTCAAGACTATCTTGAACGAATGGAAATCTTTTATATTCTACTGGTATTTTCAACGTGTTCAACTCTTATTCTGATCCGCTAGTGGTTATTTTACAGTGGAATAAATTGAAAAAGCAGAACAATTTCTCAGTTGACTATATTTTATTTCTCGCCCCATATAATGCTGTTACATTCAAAAAGCGTATGGTTAACACCACATCGCAAGTCGTTGTCCCCCTCCCCCCAACTGTTATTTGGTCAATGGCCTAGCACTTCCTGTGCGTGGGGGAACTGTCCATTGGAGCGCCTTTTGGGTATGGGGAGAGCATTTGAAAAGGTGCACCCATCTACACTTGTTATGAGATAGCACAGCGAATATGTAAAGCTATTTGCTTGAAAATTCTAATATGTTCTTACAACAATTTTGTTAGTCACTTAATGAGAGAATTACAGTCACAAAATGTTTTTAAATTCTATTTTATTATTATTTTGTGTGTGTGTTTTAATTAAATTTAGTATGAGAATTATTTTTTTTTATAAAAAATAACTCCCAATTTCTAACTTTTGTATACTTTATTTCTCAACTAATGATATTTTTAAAAAACCATTGTACATTACAATCTCGTTAGTCCAGACTGATTAGAACTGTAAGTTGTCCGAATTAAACAAAATAGTCTAAAATAAACCAACGTATATTGATAAATACTCTGTACGATAAAAAGCAACGCTTTTTGTAATAAGACAAACCACAGCTGTAAATAATTACACAAGTGAGAATTTCAAATCAATACTTTTTACATATATGATATGTATAAGGTAGGGAAAAAATTACTTGGAACATGACAATCCTGGCTAATATACGTTGAGTTTTTTTAATAGCTGTCCGTATAGTTTACTGTAATCTGTTAAATAGAAAAAATTTTAAAATATATTTGTTTGATTTTTAAAAGATTCACATATTAATACATTTTTTTCTTGATCTGTGTCTTCTGAGGCAGCTTTTCTTGAACTGTGGTACGCGGACCCCCGGGGTCCCCAACGCCTTTTTAGGGAGTCCGTGAAGGGGTGTGATATTCTGTTAAGATTATTATTATTATTATTTTTGCAACTACAACGCAGTAATTTTTAATTACATGAATACGGTTTTCCAAATGGGAAAAATGTTAAAAAGGTCTTAAGTAGCAGAGGTAATGTAAAAGGATTATTTAAACACTCAGCCATGTGTTAGGAGACAAGGAGGGGTGTTCGAAATCTTGGAAGTTCGTGATGTCATGCTGATACATAAGGGCCACGGTGATTAAAAGTTTGAAAACTGCTGTTCTAAAGGAGTTTACCAAACCTAGAAGAAATCGGAAAATATGTATTAACCGAGAGAGATGGCCAACTTTTTGTTTTATAAGTGCTTAGATTTTCTCCGCTCCTCATTTTAAAATTGTGAAACCTGAAACCCATTATCCATTTTTGTTATGAGGGAGGGCTATCGAAGGGGGGGGGGGTAAAAGTATGTACTCCATTCCCTCCAAGAGCTCGCGGGTGACTGTCCATCTTTCGGTGCGTAGCCAAATACTATCCAGGTGTCCTTGAAAAGATAGGGATTACACTTCTCGTTGTCTTGGTAACGCATCATCTACTCCACCCCCTTGCGATAAAATACGTCCTTTAGGGTTGCCTAGAATGAGAGAGTTGGCGAAGTCCTGTCCAAATAGATTCGCACTATTTTTTGGACACAAATGACGGGAAAAATATATCGGGATAGTATCGAACTTAATTGTTTAATGACCTCTTTCTTTGTTGCATTTATTCTATTTTATGGAATATTTTTCATTTACATATCTTTCGTCTAAAACCGAAAAATAACAGTACAATAACTTTAAAAATTTGAACTAACTTTAAATTTTCTGGAATATTTGTGTTACCGGATGGGGGGGGGGGCAGATTACATTTGGTGGTTATTTCTAGTTTCTTGAAAATCAACGCTAATTTTATTTGGAGTTTGTATGCAAATATATATTTTGAAATTTATAATAGAATATTGAACCCTCTGAAAACCCCCGTGTTATTTAATCTTTTTAACTTATCAAAAATTATTATCGCCATTTCCCTTCTTCCCTTTCCAAGTGTTAGGATTTCACAGTTAATAGCAGAATACTTTTTTTTATCTGTATTAAAAGAATGAAGAGAAGCCGATTCTCGAGGTTCGAATTTTTATCAACCATATTACAAGGGACCCTGTAATACTCCAGGTTTTGGGGTTTTTTTAAATAGTTTTCCCCCAATGAGAAGAATGCTGTTTAGCGAGAATCTGTTTGATTTGCTTTTGTTGCAAGACAAATAAGTAAACTACATGCATACAAATGGAATCAACTTTTTTCCATTGGTTTTCCAGAACCCTTCAAAGAAGCAGAAAAATTATTTTGTCAGAAGTTATTGGGTTGTTTTTAAAAAAAAAATTTTTAAAGCCTGCATTTAGGTATCTGCATTATTTGTCCAAAAAATGAAATAACATATGTTTTATACATTTTATGAGTAAAACACTTTGCAAATAAGATTTGTTTTTACGTTATTGTAAATTTGAAGCACTTTCTAAATTAATGAAAATATATATCAAATGCATTGTTGAATTAATATTAAACCCACCCTTGACCAAACTCAATTTAAAGATTTATATAAGCATGTTAATGTTAAATCTTCTCGCTGTTTGTCATTGTCTGCATCCCATCCACAATGACAGGGGCGCCTCCATGTTTTGCATAGGTGGCGATCCGTTCCTCTGCGTGGTGCCCCTGCCCTCGGATAGTGTCGCATTCGGGGCTCACCTTCCCGTTGCCATGACGAACGGGAGGGGTTGCCCGGGGCAACGGAGGGATGATGTAGCTACCGCTAAATCGCATCACTTGTTCGCTTTCGGACGTCCATCTGCTATGTGTCTCATTTATCTCGATTGTTGGTGAGGCGCACTCATCCAGAAACTGCACTTTACTTCTGTTGTTTGCTTTTATTATTTTTTTTCGCTCTCGCCACCCATTACGTCTGATTAGCGGCGCTGAAAGAGATGCTTGACCGCAGGCCGCCCGAAAACGTCCAGCTGGAGAGTATCTGTATCGCAGAAAAAGAGCTGTCATGGAAATAGATGTTATACCTCATTGGGCAACTCGCACTCTCTTTAGTCAATGGATTTTCACCAGAGTTGCCTTGTTTGTTAGCTTTCAATAAACAAATCACTTAAGGAATCTTTACTCCTGAACCAAACTCTTTAACACACTTTTTAAACGAAATAAATGTCTCGATTTTCATTTAAATCTACGACATTTTAACTCGTATCCGTTTATTAAACAGCATCTTTTAAAAGTGAAAGCATTCCATTGATGTGGAAATAGATTTTGTACCAGAAAAAAAAAATTCGAATCATAAAGAGTACTAGAACAAAGTAGGCCGCTGTCTTTCATATAAGTTAGTGAAATTGGAATATAACAATGTTGCGGTTTAATTTTTTATCTGATTAAAGTGGTTCATATTCTTCAAGGTTACGCGAATACAACCAAATATGTCAAGTTCAAGTTTAATAATTTCAGATTTAAACATAAAATTAACTCTTGATAAAATCTAAATTCACTTGTAATATCTAAAGAACATTATCACCGTTGTATTTTACGCATTCAACTTGATTTGTAGTATAGATGAGTTTTTTCTTAAAAACGGATTATATTATAGTTGATTTTTTAAACGTAGAAATCAAAATAGTTTTTTGTTTAGTAGTGGTTATATAAAAATTTTAATGCAATTAACTTTTATTTAACCGTACCTCCTTCGGAAGCTTCCAAATTCTTCGTGGCCGTTTAAAACCAGAAGCATATAACATATTAGAGCTTTTTATATGTTTATGAATGCAGATAACTGAGACATTGGAGAAGTGAGAGGTGACTTTATTTGCTTCAAAAAAAATTTCGGTTGACTGTCTATTAAAAACTGCAATGTATAATGCATTGTATAATTTATTAGTAATACCTTTGTGAAGTATTAATTTCCATTCCTAGTTAAAAGCTTTTAAGAGTTAGATCAAGATGGTTGAATGCAACCAATCATTTTATTTGATTAATGTAATTTTAAGAACAATGCCTTATTTTAAATTGTTTACGTATTTAAAAAATTGTTCTGGCATTAATATAAAGAAATTTGAACACATTTATGTATAAACATTAAAACATCAAAAGATTTTAACATGAAACTAAATACTCAATTTGTCGCTTTAACGTGCAATTCCATTGGCAATTAAAGTAAAGATTGTGAGACATGGAGCTCGGATAAAAAAAAAATGAATTGAATACAGAATTAAAATCGCAATTTATCATCATTGAAAATATATTTTAAATTTTTTTGTCTGAGATTGTATATTTATTAAAACATTACGTGGAATCCATGTTTGTAACAGTATTGTTTAAATATATCCGAAAACTTTGAATGCTTTCGACTTCGATACAATTGATGTACTTAAATGTTAACAATAGCTATCCTACATATTATTTATTGCTTTGTTAAAAATAGGTGAATAAAACCTGCATATTTGTTCATTTTTGTAAGATATCTAAAATAAACCAACATATATAGATACTCAAAAGCTATACGATACAATAAGATATTCCTCTCCTCCATGTCGTTCTTGAAAGGAGATACCTTCATGCCTAACCACAGTGCAGCTCTCATTGCCGCCAAGTCCAGTGCCTAATCCTTTGGGGCGTGCGCCTCTTTGTTTGCGGCCTCTGCATGTTCCTGACACCGCGACCGCTGATGAATGGATGCAGGCAGCTGTTAGTTCACTGTGCGAAAGTGTCATCAGTTGGTGTGTCTACTCTTTGTGCCCGGGGCTCCCGTTATTGAAACAGACCGCTTTTAGATTTCAATCTGCGGAGGGCTTACAAGAGCTCGGGCGAAAAGCTTCTCTTTGCCCATTGTGTGGTTCTTGTGGACATTGAAATGTTGTTGCCGTTTTTGAAGGGAATACGGATGAAGAATGATCATCCATTGAATTCTGCAATGAAGATATTACTATGTCCTGAAAGATCTATTAAATGCAGATGATAGCGTATTTGCATCAAGTGATAAATAGATACGTGGAAGCGGACGTATTAAAATCTTTTACTGGTTATATGGGGATGGAGGGGGGTATTTTTCTATTACTGTTTTTTTTTTTCTTTCCGTCAGAAAATGAAATTGGAATGTATTATTTCTGATGGATTTAATTTTCGTGTTGATTTCGATTGTTTCAAATATCTCTGGGTTTTTTTTATAACGTGTTTTGCATTTTCATATGGTGGACCTCAAAGCATTGAAAACAGAAACGTTACTTGGGCTTTTTAATTCATTATTTTACGTCCCTATTTATTCATTATTTTAATAATGATCTTGTAAACACAAATCTAGAGTTTGAATTATTCACTTTTTCTTATTTACTAATTATATAAGGGGGGGGGATGGGAATTTTTCGTATATAATTTTTTAGTGTGAAAGTTCATATTGTTACCTATTTATTACTAAAAACTTATTAGTTTTAAGGTAATAAAAAACATGGTAAATTTCAATATAAAAATATATATCATAAACTCCCACATGCAATTTTTGTTTGTTGCTGAATTCACCAATTGTTTCAATTAGAACCATTTGTGTGTGACTCATAGTCCACAGAAGTCCTGCTTTTACATTTCTTCATATATGCATGATAAGTAGAATTCCTGTTGTTAATTTTATTGATTATGACTATCTCGCTCCCATTAGTTATTGGCAACGTTATTATGTTTGGAATTAATAAGAATAAAAAAGTTGTATTGTAGAGATCCCTTCAGATGCCAGTTATACATTGAGCACTTAAAAGGGGGAGAGACAGAAGAACTCAAAAACGAAAACATCAGGCTGAGTATCATATCTAAAAAGTTAATGGATATTAATAAGAACAATTCGTAATTACATGAAGGTAAAAAAAAAGCTATTCTATTTAATATTGTTTCAGAAATTGCGATATTATTGAATTTCGTTATTTTCGAATTCACAGTGGAACAATATTATTGCCGTGTATTTACTTTGAGTAGAATCTGTCATTTTTCTATTAGAATTTGTGGACTGTATCTGTGTGGCATGGATCTTTCTCGTGATTCGATTAGAGCCATCGGAAACGATAATCGAATTGGTACCTCTCTCTAATGAAATCATCGAGACTTATGACATTAGAAGTAATTAGCACACGCGAGCTTCTATTAGGCAGTAATTGCTCTTTCGTTATCCAATACGCTGCGAGAAATGTTTTCGTTATAGTTTCTCTCTTTTATTTCAAAGCGTACAAAGTGCTCTCAGTGGAGGAAAAAATAATTGAATCAGGTGAAGTTTAAATTTTTTTCTACCTCTTCGGCGAGAATTGTGTAATATTGATGTATCGTTAAGGATTTGCAAAAAAAAAAAGGGGGGGGGGGCGTTTCCAGTAGCGTAAATAGGGATGGAACTTTATTATGTCGAGTGATAATGGTATTGATAAATGTGAAAAAATTTCGTTAATGGAATTTTCTTTTATTGTAATTAAGTGCCACTAGTGAATTTGATATATTGAAATTTGAAGACTAATTTGCCTATTCTAAATTCTTGCATTTCTACTAAAATTAATATTTTTAAAAGGGGCAACATTTTTTTTAAAATTCATTAAGAACTTATAAATTTAAAAATCAGTTGATGACCAGGAGATATGTCCGGTGGGATAAGTATATAAGATGCTTGTAAAAAAAGGTGCAAATTAATTCTTTTGGAGATGATTTTAAAGTAACACGAATGTGCTAAATTCTTGACGGTCACATAAATGCAGTCACGTGTTCTACTTGTAAAACTTAAATAAGATTTCAAATATGATAATTGGGTAAAGATGTTCAGATTCTTATGAAAGGGGTTTTCTAAATTATATATAATATTTCAAAAATATACACAAAATAGTTATTAAGATAACTATAGTCATGACAGTATAAAGTCTTAGCCATAGTACTAAAGCAAACTCCTGGCCTTAGGAACCAGGATTGCTGGTTTAAACAAAGTTTTGCGGCCAGCCAACCTTCACATGTATTTGCCAATACTATGGGCCATAGGGAAAGAGTAAGAAATGTTTAGAGAAGTTTAACTATTATTACAAATAATACCATAATCTATTTATGTAAAACGATAATATTATAGCCTATAATAATTGCTAGAATATTTTAAAATCAAAGCTAAAACAATTGGATAAAGACTTACCACGTGAATACAGCAAAAGCCGTTTCAAAGGCATTTCATTTATCTATGTGCGTAATTATTGTTGACAAATATGTACTTTTTAAGAGAAAGTTACTGTAAAAAGTAAAAGTTGGCAACAGCCAAGTACATAGAACTGATTGCCTGAAAATAAATGATTTGTAAGCATCGTGTAACTGTGATATCACATAAATTGATTGGTTGACAACCTATGTTTGCTGTTACCATGCGACTCTGACGTCACATAAGTGGCCCCGGTAATGGACTCGTGACTTGCGTTTCACGAGTTCGAGCCTAGTACCGCTGAAGACCCACCGTGAAGGGGGGGGGCGATGTACGTTAAATCTGTCGAGGCTCAAACGTTCTCCCGTTGGTTTGGTGTGGAAGTTAGGAGATGGGGTGCCAGCTCAGGTGTCCTCGTCGCTTGACTATGGTTCAAAATTACGAGTTCCGTCACCAAAAGCTCTCGAGTACCTGAATAGTGTGACATTAATGTTCTCTCACTCACTGATATCTTATGAATTTATTCCTTTGGAAATCAAACAATTTTCTTTTTTGGGGCAAAATTTTTTATTTTTTCATACTGGACTGTATTTACTTATTATTCCCCCAGGTCAAAAAATAATTCTGCACCTCCCACTTAAAAAGCTAATTTATAATGTTTAATTCATAAATAGATGGAGGGTTGACTGGTTTTTATAAAACGTTTTTGACAAGCACGTGTTTCAAATTAAAAAAATAAGATTAACCAGCTGAAATTGGAAAACTTTAATTTTAAGGGTCCTTTCTTCCCGACTGCTTCTCCTTGATTGCTTATCCCCTAGATTAGCCTTTTTAGAAACCCGATCCCGATTATATGTAGAGACAGCAGAAAAATGGAAATTAGGTCTAGAAATTTTTAGAAATTGTAAAAATTGGTTCTCTGTTTATATACTTTCAATGATTCCGAATGTTCAAAAAGGGCAGATGCACTTCAGATTGTGTTTGCATAATTTTTATTTAATTCAAAGATTTCTATGGATTTGAATTTTTCGCCTATGATGTTTTTATACTAATGCTTAAATTGAAAAATCAAACACTTTTTATTTCAATATTTTATACATTAAATTTAGCCTTGGTTACTTTTATTCCAAGTAACTTTCTCTGTTGTTGACACAGCAGTCAATGTGGAAATGATTTACACGAACTGGCGAACCGTTTCTAATCCGATTATTCAAATGCTTATAATTCTTTTTTTAAGAATTTTTAAAGCATTTATTTTCAAAAAGTATCAACGCAAAACTGTAAATAGGGGGATAATACATATGGAATTTTTCATTCCTTCCTTAATCTGCGGGAATCTGCTTTTCTTTTTAAAATTTTTTAAAAGAATCTCCATGTTATAGCGGGATAATTTTTTCCTATCCTGTCTTCATCCTATGGCACAAATTTCCCGAGTTTTAGATGCTCATTTTGAAACATTTTTTCTTTCCTCTCCTCTTTTTTTCTGCTCTCCCGCTTCCTATAATAAACAAGTTCCATCGTTGCTTCTCCGAAGAAATCCCTTCTGTACTGAACATGAACAATTTCGGAAGGAGTGAGGAGGCATAAATCTGACTCTTCGTCGTTGCCACTCTACTCTTCGAAAAAGGTTTGGAAAGTGACACGGGATTTAATTTCGTTCGCAACTTTTTTCCTTTTTTTTTTATCTGAGGAGAGGATGGTATGAGGCATAACAAATAACGAAATCGGAGAGAGAGATGGTGGGCGAAAAAAAATTCGTTTCGCCATTTTTGTTGCATCTTCCGTACACAACGTACAGTTCCCGATACAACTGTTGGAAGGAAAGAAGCGTTACAGTCATTTCTTTCTTTCACCCCCTTTCTGCACCCCCTTTTCTCATGTTTTCTTCCGTCTCTTTATTATTGGTTCTTTTTTTTTACCCCCTCCTCCATCGAAGAAAAAAGTGAGTGAAAAAAATTGGCTGTATTAAAAAAAATAGTAAAAGGGAGATAAGGGCTGGTGTGTTCAGAGGGTTGTGAATTTCTCGCAGTTGCAGACATTCCATTAGCAGGAGTGACTTTTTATTGACTTAACCCTTTATTAAATCAGTTCGCATCTTTCCTTCTTAGTCGCGGCGTAATTTTTTCCCTCTGATTTTGCGCCCCCCCCCTCTTTCACCCCTTATTATTTGAGAAAGATGCAATTTCTTTTATACTGCACCAGGCACTGCTTCTCCTGAAGGGGGTGAAATTTTTATATGAAGCGTGGTTCTTATGCTAAAAAACCGCTGTCAACCCTAAACGAAGCTTCCGTCCCTGTGTATTGAAAAGGAGACAAGGAGCCTGCAATTATAAGACCGTTTCCTTCTTCTCGATCGACTCTTCAATTCAATCATGGGTGGGGGGGATGGAATGTACTTCGCTTGTTTTTTTAATTTCCCGTTCATTCGATTTTAATCTCGTCCGTTATGCCTTTTCTGTGTGTATTTATATTTGTCTATGCGTCTCGGAGGATGTTTTGGAAAATTGGCTATCTAGATTTTTATTTGAAGGAGGACCCCTTGCGATTTTGCAATCTCGGCCGAGTTTGGATTTTTCTTTGTGTGGTGTATGCGACGCGTGTTTGTTGGAAATCGATAGATTTACTCTAAGGACTATTCATCTGGAAAAAAAGGGAAAGAATTGGAGGGTGGGTAAAACTGAAATGCTAAATCGTATGTGGTTGTCATATCCTTTCACAATGCTTGGTTACGTCAAATTTTTGTTGAGAATTGTTGCAAGATTATTTCTCTGGAATCAAGTCACGCCATATTTTTGTTTATAAGCAAAAATGTAACATTAAGAGTTTGTTGGGAATTAACCCTTCCGTGCGTATTTAATACTTTTGAATTATTTCTCTAAACATAAGCTGCGGTAACCAAGTGGACATGGTCACGAATTCGTGGTAAGCAGTGGCTCACTCAGAAATTTTTCAAGAGGAGGGGGGGTCCAGGGTCGATGGTCCACCACTCTTGTATCCTGCTCCAATACGTCACCCAACATATTCTTTTGATTTTGTCGATTATCAAAAACAATAAAAAATTGATTATTGAATAAATAATTAGCATTAATTATAGTAATATTAGCTATTAATAACAAATAACTTAACTGAACTCACTGGCGCAACAGCCCATGAGGGCCAATGCCTGCTGGGGGGCATATGCATATGTTTCGGTCGAGTGGTTTCCAATTGTTCAGTTACCAAGCAAGCTTGGTACCCATTTTATGGATCCACTGAAGGGATGAAAGGCTGAGTCGACCTTGTCCACCCCGGGATTTGAACCCCGGACCTGTGGTGTGGAAGCGCGATACACTACCATTAATAGCAAATACTTTATCAAATTTTACGGCGTTTTAACGCAAGATTACAATCAACTGGAAAAAAATCAAAGGCTATTTGGGGTGTCCGGACCCGGCGATCCCCCCCCCTTGTGTGTGCCACTGGTGGCGAGTGTTATTGCTGTAGTCTTGATGATTGAATGAGAGTCTAGATGACGTTAAAAATTTCATAGCTAGGGACTGATGATTTCAAGGCTCTAAATCCTCATGTTGGTGTGGTATGGAAGTTATGATGATGATGAAACCTCTTGAATGTAGTAAGTGGAGTAGGATTTCAGATGTCTCCATCTCTTGACCGAGGTTTAGAATTGCTAGGTCTACCTCCAGTAGCCGTCACGTTGGTTCTAAGTGTCTTGTTAATAAACTGATGTTAGTCGCACCTATAGTTACTACTTTTTCACTAGTTACTTTTATAATTTATTCTTTACTTATTTAAATAAATTCATGCTTAAAACTATTTTTTTGTAATCCCATTGAGTCCAATGACGAATTCCATTTTTTCTAAGACGATCAAGTCTAAGTTAAAGTAATAGAAACTACTCAGCAAAATATACCAAACGATTTTAATACTTGATAAATGTATTACTAAATACAAAAGTGACTTTGCGGTAGAAAATGTGAACAGATGCAATTTTTGGAAATAATCCCAGTTCGCTCATATTAATTTTCTATTATGATATTTGAAGATCGTGTGAGAAATTTACTATAACAATTGGCAACAGCTTGTCATTTTTGCAGTCTTTAATGGTTAGTTTGAATATCGTTTGGTCTTGGCTATGATGAGTTCTAAATGTATGCATTTAATTGGTTCGTCTCAAAACAATTAAACATTGTTAATTGTTGGTGCTGTATCCTAGCTGAACTACTTTATTTCATAAACATAAACTAAAATTCAAAAATTACAAGTTTATGTTTAAATTCTAAATTTAAATTCCATAGGAATTAGAAATCAGGATTGATTGGACAAATATAATTTATTCGACAACAGCTTGAAATTCTTGGTTAAAAAAATATGCCTGAAATTAATGATAAAATTGTATACAGTTATTTTTATTATATCTCTTTGAATAAAAAATGTATTTTGCACTTGTTTTTTTTAGAAACTTTTCTACACATGTATTTGTTTTGATTGTTTTAATTCATTTCCCATTTTTGTTGCGCTATTTTATACTTTGTACGCAAATTAAACTTATAATTCTTTTCATATTTTTCCTCCTTTTAGTAAAATGGTAATTATATTCCGTTTGTTAAAAAATTGTATTAATAAAACTAATAAGTCACGAAAGTTCTAAGCACAAAGAAACAAACATTTCACTATCTCGCAAGGATTCCAAATTATTTGATATTTTTCCCCTGCTCGTTATTTAATTAGATCGCAGAATTTTTCTATGCTTTCTCTTGAAGTTCTCGTAAAATACAAATTGAATTGCTTTCATCAGTGAATCAGTTACGGGATGCTTGGAATCTTGCCAAGAATGATCCCTAAGATACGTGGAATTTTCTCGAATCGCTACTACGCTAGTGAAAGTTTAATAGCAATACTATTATAGTGCTTTATAGTTGAACAAAATTCGCAAGGGCATGTTAAACATACCTTTTCAAAGGAAAATCTCCATGCCTTTAAAAATTGATATATCAATATTCTGAATTTTCCGTTACACAAAAATGGCGCTTCTCAGACCCCCCCCCCCCACCATACTCGGAAGAAAGATTTTATGGTGAAACACTCAAAGATTAATTGAACATAACAGAAAAGGTGTTTTTTACTGTTGTGAAAACACACATCTGAATAGGGGGAGGGGTTGTTATGTCATTTTCAGCATTTCTCCTATTGTGTAATTCAGGTTATATTTGGAGACCTCGGCAGCGAAGTGGTCATGGTCTCAAACTTGTGATCGCGTCTTGTCGAGCTTCAGCTTAGTGGTTTAAATTAACTACCCCGTCTAAATTTTCTCTTCCCGTCAAAGTTCCAGGAGATAATTTTATAATTCTGTGGAAATTTTCATATTTCTTGGTATGTCATTATAAAAAATATTTAAGTAACATGTGTAATAGAATTGTGGCATTGCATTCAATATCATATTTTGTTCACACATTAAAAACTAATACATTATTTGGATTGTGGTAAATATTGCATTTTTTTTTATTTCAGTGTATATGTTAATTTTCTCTAACCAATACATTAAATTTTCATTTTATTCACAGTAATGGCATTAACAATCCAATTCTTTTATAGTATAAAATTCATCTCCATATTTTTTAGTAGTACAGTAATTTCTTGAATACAATTTATTCTTTCTATCAACTTTAATGTACCTGTAATCTTTAGGGATAAATTTATATTAATCCATTTATTTTTCCCTTATTCTTTCCTCTCAATTTTCACGTAATATTCTCTAATTATATATCGTCATCCCTTTCTAAAAACTTTTTTTAATAACAAAGGAAGGAAAAATGTTTTCAAAATGTATGGAGGGGAGACGAACCTTCCCCATTCTCCACAAACCTCCGGATTATTCCCATTTTATGAAGTCATTGATCGCTTCGTAATAACTCCTCGGAAATTATTAGCAGCAGACGACTTTTTTCCCCTCTCCCCATTTTGGATGGTGTGCGTTTTTATTCAAATATTTTCTTCTCTCGGTGGCAGGGGTGAATTTAGTTGTGGAGTAGAGTCCCCCTCCCACACACCGATCGGTCTGTTTAAATATGCCTCCTAAGTTCTTAATTAATTTGCATATTCCCCCTTCCTCCCTCGAATTTTCCTGAGGTTAAGTCATCTGTCGAATGAGATATCGAAAATGCGGATCGATTAAAAAACTGTTGGAGGTATTAATTAAAAAAAAAAAAAAACTTCCGTTGTTTGTGAAAAGGCGTTTTGAAACATTTTGTAATTTAGAATATTAATTCATATGTACCCGTTTTATAAATATTTAGAGAGAATGTTTGGTATTTTTGAAATGTAAATTTAAATATCCAATAATTCACTCCTCTTCCAATCATATTTAATGCTTTGGCCTGCTATTTCTTTTAGACGGGTATCTCGTCGGTGTTTCCGTGCGGATTTCTTCAGCCATTTTACAAAGCGTGTTTAATTGATTTAATCCAATAATATTTTTTTACTTGTACCTTTTTTTGGAAAATGCTTGTAAAAGTATGTAAATAATATGAATTCCAGGGGAATACAGTTGAGAGAGTGATATATCGCTGTGATGGGGTATACTCATTTTGTTGAATACAATGATATTGTCGTGGCTATTCAAAAGTCTGCTTTTTATTATTAATCCAATCATTTATTTAATTTGAACACCAAAAGAGTTATTTTGAGCGTGCACTTCGCTCAAGAGCAAAAATACAAGAAGGAATTATTCACTTCCACATTTTTTACAAGGAAGAACATGTAAACACATTTCTAAAAAATAAAGTCACATGTTCAAGTAAAGGGAAATATAAGTTATGTAACTTTTAATTTTTATGAATCATTGTTTTTAGGGAATTGTATTTTTCAACCGGTTGAAAAGGCACATGTTAGCCATTATGCTATTGTATTCCTTTAAATCGCCAATAAATCTAATTGTAGGTCCAATCTTTTTCACGATGAATCACTTACAAAATGTCAAAACATAGGTTTTTATCCTTTTGTGCTTTCGATCGCCGCAGCCTCCTTTTATCTATGAGCCTCACCCCCCCCCCCCACATACGAATGATTCACCCCACGGGTGAATGATTTAAGAGTTCCTCAGTAATCCAAAAATTGCCTTTTCTAACTTTTACAACATTTTTTCCCTTTAAGAAAATAGTATACATCCACTTAAAAAGTATTGTAAAAATACTAATTTCAAATAAATAATGTAACTGTATTCATTAAAATTTTTATGAGAGGAATGGTGTAGCAATTCTTTTGCAACTTCTATTGTATCAGGCATAATGTTCTTAACAATAACTTTAACATTAAACGAGAGACCATCGCGAACCTTCTAGAACAGTGATACTCAACCCGCGGGCCGCATGTAGCCTTTTCTGAGTAGCCAGATCATGGCTCAGTGCACTATTCAGTTATTTAAAACAATGTGCTAAAAATTAAGCACGAAATTCTATCAATGAAGCAATCAAATCTATAAATTTTGCTATCAATTTGTTTTGATAGTAAAACTCTGACAAGAGGATTGGTCAGAGTTTTAAAAAAATCGAAACTACCCCATAACTCAGTAAAAATGCATTTAATTAAATATTTTTTGTGTGTTAGATGTTAATTAAGAATTAAAATAAAGTTTGAAAAAATTTTGAATCAATTTTGCTATGGTCTTATAGTGTTTTTTCCCACTTTCCTCATGTTGCGGCCCGCTTGAAATACCTGTCATATGAATGCGGCCCTGCGGGAGGGGTATAGCTACCGCCGTATCAATGATACGGGGCCCCCAACATGTGTAACTATAGTACCACTAACGGCGCTTTCTTTTCTAAAAAAGGCCCCGAAGGAGTTTTGATACGGGCCCAATCGAAACCAGCTACACTAGTGCCTGCGGGGGAAAAAAGGTTGAGTACCTGTATTCTAGAACAGTGATTCCTAAAGTGGTCTATATAGACCCCCAGGGGTCTATGATGACCTGCAACGGGTCCACGACTACAAGAAAATAATTTGGGGGTCCAATCAGGTGTAAATGGGGGTCTACGACAGTTGTTCTCATAAAACCAGATCATATTTTAATTTTTAAAGAAAATTTAACCTAATGAAAATCAGATTTTACCTATTGAACACATCTATTTACTAAATTTAATGAGGATAATTTGCAGTTATGTGACATCATAAATTTTACAAAAAGAACCATCACTTCATCATTTCTATCCAGAATTAAGCTAAGGGAGTTTAATATTGGATGTAGCGAATTTTCCTAGTTTCTCAATTGCTGCCAGGAAAATGTTGTTTTAACCTAGATTCAACATTTAAATTCCCTTTATTTAGATTTTGAAACTAGGCTTGAGAAGGCACAGAACGCAATGAATTCCTATGGTCCCATTGAAAAAAAAATGTCGTATTACAAGAACTGATCGAAATAGGAAGTAATGGAGATCTTAATGTAATGTTTAGAAACAGATGTCAGCAATTTTGGCTTTAAAGACACATACCTGTAATTTATCTCGAATTATAGAGTATTGGGGAAGGTTTTTAATTGCTTTTCCTAGCGAGAAGGAGTTTCAGCACGATTGTCAGCTGGGACACTACTAATTGAGGAAATTTAGGATTAAACCTGACAAGATTGATGATAAATGTAGAAAATTTGTTGTTGAAACACCAGATCATTATTTTATCCCTATCATTATGAGCATTTGTTTTTCAATCAGTTATTTTATGCATAACTTAAATTTTAAACTAATTAACATGTGTTTCTTAAGTTACCAAACTTCATTACAGTTAGAAATCTAAATCTAAGTAGCTCTGTCCCAGCTGTCATAAACATAGTTAAGTTAATAAATTTGCAAAAATTCAATATTACGTAAGCAGGGGTCTACCCCAAACCAAAAAACATGGCAAGGGGTCTACGAGACAAAAAAAGGGGTGGGAACCTCTGTTCTAGAAAGACGCTAGGGATCCGCGGACCACAGTTTAAGAACCGCTTCTTTAGTGGTAGATGAAATCAGACGCGTTTCGAAGTATTTTTTTTCAGATTTGTGAATTAGACATTATCAATAAAAAGGGTTTAAATTTTGAATAAATATTAATTTTTTACATATTTTTATTCAGTTTTATCCCCCCCCCCCTCCCTCCCAAGAATTGTTTGACAATTGTACTTGTGTGTATTCTTTCTTGCTCTTAGCACTGTCAGGTATGAACAGCGTGTCTGAATAGTTAAGGTTGGAACGTTTATATATCTATCCTTCCTATTCATTCTCGATTTGTTTGGAAAAACTTGGCTGTTATCCAATATTTGATGGATCGCTGCAAATAAGATGCTGCTGCTTGCTCAATTTCATAACGTTATAGCTTTGATGATGAATTGAGGTCAAAGAATTTGTTCGCGTAAAATGAATAATTCTGATCCGTTGCATTTGTGACTCGTATGAGCAGGTGTTTACAGACGGTTAGATTTCGTAGTGCTTACAAAGAATCACACCACTTAATTTATTTGCTTTTGTTAGTCATCGCTCCTTTCCTCTGGAGCTATTAGCATTCAACTGCGGTATATATTGCTCAATTGACTGTGTTATTAATGTGTTGGTTGTGTATTGATAATTTTAGCAGTTTCAAAAATATATTAAGGCATAGAACTTTAGAAAGAATTATAAGTTCTGAAATATTCAGTATGTAGGTAGTAGGAAATTTTTATAATTGGCTATTTTTAAAGGAAAACACGTTTATGTGAGTTGAGAATTGTGAAAATCCCTTAAAAAAATATTTCTTTCCAAATTAAGAATTGCCGAAAGAAATTATATCAAGAGGAATCCTGTGCTGCATTAAAGTGAGCTAGTATATATAGAAAAGTTTCAGAAATGGATTTTTAAAAATGAAATAAGGATCCAGTATTGAGAAATAAAAATCCTGAATTTTTTTTTTAATGCTTAATGTGACGGACTGAAAAAAAACCTCTTTTTGCTATTTGCCCACCCCTGAATTAAAATATTAATAAATAAATAATTTGAATAGTAACATGAATTTTCCACTCTTTAAAAAAAAAAACTGTTCGTCATTTAACGAAATTTTTCTAAAATCGTATATACAGTGCTTGTTAACTCATTGCATTGTCCTCTCTTCCGAACCAACTATAAAGCAGACAGAAAGTTTCCAAAACTTGAGCCAATTTCCTTGTGTATTTGTCGAAGAATAATACCCCAAACTTACTGTAGAAGAAAGTGAATAAAACCCCAGCAGAAAAAGGATGAAAATAGCTACATCTTCTGAAAAATAGTTGGGAGGGATGAGATATCACCGATAAATAAAAAGATTTGTATGTGAGGATAGCGTTTCATTCATCGGCCATTTCTGCGCATTATCCTTGTACTATCCTGGCTGGCTCCTTGCCAGAGTAAGTTCTGTGCCTCAAAAGAAAATCGAATCGTGTGGTTTCAAAAAAAATAAATAAATAAATGTACATGAAAAGTAAAGGCATTTTTCTCTCCTTCCATCTGTGCCTTGACTCAATATTGACTCTCAGCTGAGGAGTGGGACTCCCGTCGACGTCCGGTGTCAATAAATTCGGTCACTTCTTCGACAACTTCTTCCTTTGTTTTCTGCTTCTGAACATTTCTTTTGTATCCCCTGCTCCTTCTCCCTATTGTAAGTCCCCCCCCCTCTTAGAAAAGGAATTTTCGGGTAAAGATACGAAATGGTTTTTAGAGTACTTTGTGTTGTGTCGCTGATCAAACAACTAATGAGTGCGAATGTAAAGGCTATCGCTCGAGTTTAACAAACACTAAAATACATTAATTTACGTGAATTGTATAATAAAGAGAGCATCAAAATTTCACATTGTGTTAAATTAAGGCGACCAATCATCTTCCTTTAAGGAAGAAAGTCCTTCGTTTATAGGTTCTTTCCTTCCTCGAAAAGTGTCCATATTGCAAGAAACAATCTAATTTATTCACAATATTAGCCACAATTCAAAAGCAATCGATCAAGCTAAGAGATGCACCCAATTAATATAACTATGCAGATAATTAACGTGGTACGCGAGATATGAGAAAACTTTAATACTAAACACACTTACTCACGGCAATAGCTCTGACTTCTTAGCTATTTAATCTAGATTCAATCTCCAGTGACAATCCGTCACCATAAGTAATTCTACTATCAAATATTAAATATCCGCGATTCACATTCAGTTTGATTAATCTCTGCTCCGCTAGCAGTCTATCCTATCTCTTTCTAACCAAAAAACTAGACTATATATAGTAGTCTTAAACTACATAATCACGTCTTCTTCGAAGAGGAGTTTTATAATTTTTAAAGACCAGAAATTCCCCAAAAGGACTAGTAGTAAAAGGAGAGTGGATAGAACCGTCACAGACGACACTGTTTTGATGTCTGAAATTGAATTATAGACATTTGCTAATCACTTAAATTTAAATCATATGTTATTTATTTATCTCATTCTAATTTTAGGTAAAAATTACCTTGAAGTAAACTATATATTAATTAAATGAACTATGTTTTGTGTTAAACATGTATAATAAAGTGTTTGGTAAAATTTAATAATATACATTATCAGAAAATAAACGTTGACCACAACGGGCATTTATTTAAATTTCACTCATGCTCAGATTTATTAACTACCCGATTAATTGATTTTACTCTTAAAAATTTCCATAGCTTTCCATGATGCTGTCTTAATTTAAATCATTTAACGGGAAACGCATTTCAGACTGTTTCATTTTAATTGGTTCAAGAAGATGTTAACTCTAACCGCCGTTCTCGGTGATTTCTCATCATTCTTCTCGGGGAGGGGGGGGAGCAACGAAAGTAAGTTGCCGTCAAACCTAATAAAACTGCAATCTGAAGTCATTTCGAATTGTTTTAAATATCTCACGGTTCCCCTCCGTCGACCCCTAATCATTTCGTGCGGAATTCAAATGTGAAATGAATTGAATGAGGGCAAGCCCCGTTTCTTTTTCCACTTTTAATGGTAGCACCCCTTCTTTTATATCCGCGAAATTCGATCGCACCTCGTTAACTTCAATTTTAGAACATTTTTTCCCCCTCTCTTCCTCCCTCTGTCGTTTTTGGAACTGCAATAATATTCTCCGTTAGGATTGTTAGTTCCTTTTCTCTAAAGCTGACTGCCTTCGTTCCAATTTTCTTTTAATATTTTTCTCTTCGTTCTTTCTTTATGGTCTGTGTGATGCCCATCCACCCTTCTCTTCGATTTTCTTTCTTTTTTTCCTCCCCACATTCATTCTGCAATTACATTTTCCTTTTCTTCTCCAAATGGCTGGTAAAAAAAATCCCTCTCTCCACGCACACACGTAAGGAAGAGGGAGGGAAGGTTCTAGTTTAGTTTTTTTTTTATCCCTTCACACTTTTCATATTTTGAAGGTAAAAAAATATAATTGGAGGTACTCGGGGATTTCACCTCCAAGTTTCTCGTCCCCCTTTTCTCCTTTTTGCTTGTTTCTTTTTCAAATTATCAAATGTTATGGATATCTTCTGGTTGTTTAAAACCCTCATTCCTCATATAATAGCAAACAGCTCGTTTTTCTAATCAGAGACTGTTGACAAATTATCTTGTTCTTCTCTTCAAGCTACGAGAAATACCCCCCCCCCCGTTTCGTAATAAGTAACCATTATATTATACTACATTTGGCATCAAGTGTTGACGTATATAAAATCTTTTTTGGTATGTAAATTTTGCGGGAAAGTTTTTGTAATATTTTGCGCATATATAAATATGGGGCTTATAAACTGAACTCAGTGACGCAACAGTCCAAGACCTACTAGGCCTATTTCAGTTTACGTGGCCTAAGGCCCTGGGGTGCTTGTGCAGATGTTTCGGTCAAGTGGATTTGGGGCATATACTTTACGTAACAAATCCGTAAGTATGTAATTTTAAGGTCATTCAGAATGCGTTGTAACGAGTTTTAACTCGTTAATTTTTTTAAGACGTGTGTTTTTTCCGCGTGAATTCTTTTTAAAAATCTCTTGCTGTATATTCTTAGCATACTAATTTCCTATCTTCTTTTTTTTTCAATCAAGGAATCTTAAAAATTACTATTTAGTTCAATTGCTGCAAAAATAGTGATGTGTGTTTTATTTTCTTAAATAGAAGTGTTCATTTAAACCATATCACTCTAATGATACATTTAAATAAATAAGCAGCTAAACGGTCTGAATAACCTTTCAATTATGAATTTTTATGAACCAGAGATTGAATTTATTGTAAAATTTTTGTGTAAGTAATGGTACTTTAAAGTTTTTTAAAAATGTATAATTAGCGATATGCATTTTCCCCACTTTCATATTTAATAAGATTTAGAATATTTTTCTAATTGAAGAATTTACTGAAAATTATATTATTTCTATTACCGCCGAATGAAAGGAATAGATTTTGAGTGAGTCAATAAATAACTGTGTACATTGTAACAGTGTTTGTATGAAAGTAATGTATAACAATGTAAGAAAAATCCTCATGGATCCATCTTACAAATAAAGTCATTCATCTCTATAGATAACCCTTTGGTATCTGAACCTAAAGCATCGTATTTGTCCTAGGGATTTTATTCGAAGGCATATGGAGATTCTCGTCGAATTCGCTTCCTAATGAAATCTAGTCTTTCCTTTCAGAAATTCCTCCCAATTCGCTCCCTGGGCCTCTGGGACTGAACTTCTCCTGAGTGGGTTCGCTCTACAAAGCTTCCAAATCTGTCCCAGGATTAACGGAATCGCCCGATTGAATTAAGACATCCCCGCCAACCACGAGTCACCCCTTTTGGGCCCCCGGCTCACCTCTGATGGAATTAAGAAACACCCCTTTTGTATATCTCGTTTGCAGACTCCCTGCTGTGGAGTTCGCCGCCCTTGCCAAATCTTTTGTATCCCAAACAAGCTCCCGTAATCCGTACTCCCGACCTCCCATCTCGATGCCATGCGCCCCTGTCTGCATTTTTTTATCTTTCGCCTTCCTCTATTACTCCTCCTGTACTTTTCGGCTGTCATTCCCTAAATCTTGTTTAGACAGTTGCCATCGGGAGCATAAAAATCTCCAGCATTTTATTTCGGGCGTTCCTTTCTTCAGGGGGTGGCTGGGCTTGAATCTTGGTTGGAAGCCCTGGCGTGGATTTTGGCGGCTTTTGTTGTCCTGATTCTCTCTTGCCTTTTTTCCCCCTCCTCTCTTCAACATCGAAATCCGAGGGATTGTGGAGCTCGGGGCGGACAACTTGGGCCGCGCGTTTATTATTTCCCCTCCGAGGTTGATTCCGATTAAGCCCGGAATGAGGCTTCGCCGTTTGATGGATGAAGTTGGTAGAGTGACTTTCTTATTGCATTGTCGCTTCGCCTCTTCCATCTATTTACTTTTCAATTTACTTGTCTCTTTCTATTCTCATCCCCCCTCCCTTGCCGTAACAGCATAAGAAGAAAGAAAAAAAAATTTGCTGAAGAGTTTTACACTACCTTTTCAGCCATCGTTCCGGTACTGCTGGTGATTGAACAATGCTGACAGAAATCCTCTTTTCTAGAATGAAAATCTCTTTCACGAGGATGAAGATGAAAGAAGGAAATGCGCTGCATAGGATTTTTGTCAAATGCTATTATTCTTGCCTTTTAAACTTGCAATGTATCTATTGGCCATTTCTCTCTCAAAGTACTGATAAGTTTTTATTCTGAAATTGGCTGAAGCTCTCTTCTGTAAAATGACTTATTCTAAATTCCAGTGTGCAACTTCTTGGAACAGGCGAAGTTACAGAGGCGCAGAAATAAATACAGTGCTCTGATTGATTTTAAATGAATCTTTACTTTTTCGTAAAATGTGTTTTTTATGTTGAGAGAATTTTTTCAATTCCTACAATTAGTTAACAATCTCTCTCTCTATATATATATCAAAATTTCTCTACAAGAAAGAGATGAATAAATATGATCAAACTGAAAAGAATTGAAATTGTAGGAAAACCAGACAATAGCTTTTAAATGGAAATAAGAAATTAAAATAATAGAGATAAATATAAAAATATAAAAGCATAGATGCTACAGTATTATAAACATTTCTGAGTTAGGACAGCTTAAATATAAAATAATTTATATAAAAGTGGGGTTGAACATGTTTTGTGGCCAGCTAACCTTTCCCCCTTTCTGTTAATAATACTGAGCAAAAACCTATTGAAAATAATGGATAAAAAAATCGTAAATCCAAATTTTGATAAATGGTATTATGGTCTTTTATAGATCTTGCTATTATATATATGTATAATCTTGTTCAAATTTTCAATCGCGTTAATAAAATACTTCCTATTTATCCATTCAAGTTCATTTACATTTGTAATGGATGACACTTAATGTTAATACAGTTTTTTAAAATATTAATTCATTAATTATATTTAAAAATTAATAAATAATAACAAACAAAAAAAATAATAGTCCAACAGTATAAATAGAAAGAAAAATTGCTCGTTGTGACCCTTTAGCGCAATGGACTTCTAATCCAAAGGTCATGGGTTCAAATCCCATGTGGGATGGTCTAGTTTCTGCGAATTTTTTTTCATAATACTATTTTATTAGAATAACTAAATTTAATAAATGAATATATAAATAGTAAGAAACAAGAAAAAAAAGTCCAACGCCATATATAGAAAAGAAAATGGAAAATTGCAAGGAAAATCGCTTTCTATTTTGCCACTTAATATTGTGTTTCTGTAATATGTATATACATAGTTATATCAATTATAACTATTTTATCAAAAGTAACTAAAATAAAAATTTTATTTGTTGACCTAAGTAGGAATTGGCTTTTTTTTGCATAACTTGTTTTATTTATTTTCTTGGGCCTAAAATACTGCCATTTTGTTTCATATATTATACCTGCTATCAATTGAAATCAATATTTTTCATAATCAATATATTTCATTTCATAAGTTTATATGAAAGGACTGTTGTATATATACCCATCATAATAAATGGATATTTTTTTTATTTGCAGGCAGTCGTGGAGACAGTTGTCAAGGCGTCAGAGTATAGTGATTTGGTCATTGATGAGGGTAATCCGATTAACGCGGACATGGTTTTTGACAAGGCCAAGAATCACTTGTATGTCATGTCTGAAAAAAAGGTATGTATGTCTTTTTCTTTTCAATAAGCATTTTTAACCGATTACACTGAACTTGAAGTGAATTCAACACGGGAACATGCAAGCTTTTTCACATATATTAGATATGTTTTTATATTTTTTTTAAGAAAAAAAAAGTTGAAACCAGAATTTAAAGAAATTGGTAAGTGATCACATAGCTTGAAAGGTCCAATTTTGCTGTAAAATAAAGGACTTGTTTTTATATATAAAACATAAACACCAAGGCAGAGTATGAGCCATTATTTTATTCTCTTTCCAAAAAATGTTACAATCGTGCTTATTTGGGCCTAGACGCTCATTGTTAGTGATATATATACATATGAGTTTATTTGTAAATTTTACAGAAATTTTTGATCCAAATATGATCTTGTTAAATATTTAGTCGCAATAATTTCTTATGCATATAGTCGAGAAAAATATATCTATCAATAAATTTATCTTAAATTTTACGATTTCAATATACTTCTTGATTTTATACTTATATCTCTACTGGTTTTGAAACTCGGTAGCTTTAGATAAAGGCAATAAGGAAGCAGATCTATCATTGTTTTTTTTGTTAAAACAATCATAGAAATGAAATCATATGAATAAGAGGGGGCGGGAATTTCTTTTAATGAAACCATAAATTTGCGCTATTTTTTCAAAATACGCTGAAACTTTCGCATATTTAATGTAATTCAAGTTTTAGAGTAATTGCATTTAACTTGGATTAATTTTGAATTTCAGATATAAAAGTTCCTTGTAATAGTTCGTATTTGTAAAAAATGTTAGTTAATATGTGTAATAATTGTTTTGTAAAATAATTGAGATCTATCCTTTGTATTCTTATAACAAAACCATTTCCTTTAAAATACCATATGAGAACAGATACAGGTTTAATAAAAATTAATAAACCCGAATTCGACATTATTTAAGTACTCTGCTTGAGTCATATCCTTAGAAAGGTCAGAAATCTTTTCTCTAAAGGAAAAACCAATTTCTTCAACAGAATATACCACATTCCGTACAGACGTGTCTATTTCTTGGTCCTGCTGCGATTAGATCTCCAATTTCATTACAACCGGGATACTTTTCTTGTTTGTTCGATTGTTTGGAGACACTACCTGTGTGTCGGGGAACGTGTTATCCGACAAACAATTCTCCTCCACCACCCTTCTATTTACCCTCAACCAAATTTGTTCTGTGGGGAGATTGAGGGTAGGGGAAGAGTTCCCCTTCCAGGAAACAGGAAAGTCTTCCTTTGTTCTTCCTACGGTGTCTTACGTCCTCTTTGGTTAATGAAATGTTGTACATGGAAAAGGGGGGTAGAGAGTTACAGAAGATACCCCACCCACACAAAAGTCGTACCTGACAAGTTTAACTTGGATGAGTCAGCTTTACCTCCCACCCCCTAATTCGATAAGGGAAAGACTCCCTATACCTGTGCCTACTCTCGCTGTTGCCTAGTTTGACATTAGAGGATGCGACGCAATTAAGTCACTCAGGCATGAGAACATTCGAATAGGGAGGTTTGAAGTGGTTTCAGAACCATGCATGTTGGTGATTTATTAATGCAATTCTAAAAAAGAATTTGTTTTAAATGACATGATTCTTTTCTTTTTAAATCTGTTTCGTTTAAATAATTATTCTCTGAATAATAGGTAATTAGTTTAGGCTGAAAAACCTATCGTGGTATGTACTTACAAATTTGACACTTGTAGTAAACTTAATGAAGCCAATTATATATTGCTGAAATTATTTGATAAGACTGACTGCTTCATTGTAACTAAAACTTCATTGCAATGTCCTTTTAATATTGCAACCTTATATCGTCCATTCATGTTTGCCTTTTCTTTTTAAATCA
This sequence comes from Trichonephila clavata, assembly GCA_019973975.1. NCBI lineage: Eukaryota > Metazoa > Arthropoda > Arachnida > Araneae > Nephilidae > Trichonephila > Trichonephila clavata. Next base: position 145,055 of record BMAO01031313.1, read on the forward strand.
CAATTTATGAGCTTGAATGTGTTATCAGCTTAGAGCATTTTATTTTCTTATGTCATCTATCTTATATGTGCAAATTTAAATTAGCTACTAACTCATATTAAAATGAGTTTTGGTTATTACTGAAATATCAGTCCTTCAGATAAATTGTTTTTGTTATTGTGTACTTATTTTCCAATAGCTGCCTCCTATTCCTGTCCTCTTCTTCGACATCTACAATTTCTACAAATCCCTCATCAACTCAAGTTCATTTTTACCTTTCTAATTTTTCATATTAGCCACCCTTACCACAACTTAAACTTCCATGCTTGATTTAATTACACCCAATACACCTCAAATTCTCCAGAATACAAAAAAGAAACCTTATCAAATATTCAGAAAATAAATATTTAAACCTACAACAGAAAATCTAAAATTTACATTTAAATGACACTCCACAAAGCTATGAAAAATATTTTTATATGATGTCGATTATTCCATACAAGAATTATCTTAGCCAGGTATGGATGTCTCTTCTCATTTAACGCCTACCAAAAATAGAAAACGGAGGTTATATATATTTTTTCCCCTCTTCTCGCTTTCATTTTGCAATTATGGTAGATTTTACTATTTTTCTCCCATGTGTGCCATTATTTAAATGTATTCATAGCAACATTTAACACTTTGTTTTGACGCAGCATTGTCAAATGTAACCCTTACACCACGAATCTTTAGTGTTACTCATTCACTCTCAAAGTTTGGCCAAATATTGGTCTAGAGCCAATATAAAACCAATCAACGTACTACTCTAAAACATTCTGTGCTTTTAGCCCCTTAAAACTGTAATAGCAAGAATTATTTCTTACAACAAACTGCACTGTATTGCTATCTTACACCATCACCATGGAATATTTTGCAACGCTAGTATTAAGCACTTTTTATTACTCAGATATTTACCACACAGAGTGCAAATTAAATATCTAATTTTATATATATATTGTGATTTCTCAATAGAATCCAGAGTTGTGCAAAGATTAAAATTAATAAGGACATTGCAAAATTATAACTCAAAATATATTTAATGGTTGCATACAAAGATGCCATCAAATGAAGGGGAAAAAAGACCATCGTCTATTGTTTCAATAGATTTTGCAACTCCCTCATATCTCTTGCGTACCTAAGAAAGCAGCAGCTCATTGGTCTCATTTGAAAAGTGGACCGTTTCATCGCAGTGCGTTTGTTTTACTAATTAGTTGCTCGGAGGGTTGTCACAAGCTATCATAGATGACACGCGCGAACTGAGGCGTGAAAGAAAGTTGTTACCCGCCTGCTCTTTTGACAGAAACCTTTTATTCCATTTCGAGTATTTCTTCTGGGACAATACCCACTCTGGCTGTGGTTGTCATACTTTTCAATTACTCTTCTCTCGTTTAAAGCTCTTAAATAATTCCGGGAGCGCATAAAACACCGACGACGTTTCCTTTTCCACTCCTTTCTCTTCCCCAGGGGTTGTCTCTTGGAAGCCGACTTCTCGCAATCCCCCCCCCCCTTCGTTCCCTGGAAGAATAACTCGTAGCGATGCGGAAAAGAGACTTCTACAAGTTTTAATTCGTTCCCTGAAGAGAGAAAGGGTCTCTTTCGTCGCAAGGCACATCGTTTTGTTTTGTCGCGTGTTGCGCTGTCGTCTCCTGTGAGGTAATTATATTTCTCTCGCGCGTATACAACAGAACGCTCTCTTATTTGGAGGATGTTGTTCTAAGAAAGGAAGGAATATTGTGTGCGCCAGAGAGAAAGAGGGAGGAAGGAACGGTACAGGTGAATGCATGTTGAGAAGGAAGGCATTTGGGTGGTTATTATTGATAAAATTGTCTTGCTTTTCTCTCTGCCAGTGCAGTTTTCTGTCCAAAAATGGATCTCGTAGAATCCAGGTTTTGAAGAATGGCTAGGTGCTTTAATAAATTTGCATTCTGTGGTCTTGACGTAGTTGGTCTCTTATGTTAAGTGGGACAAAGAATTGGTTTCTGAAAAAGTGATGATTGATTCTGTTATTCTCGATGAGGAGATTCAAAGAATTCAATGTAATTTGTTTCTAGTTCTTTTTTAAAAGTTTCACGAAATTTCGAGTAGTTGTATGAACGTTAAAATAAATTTTCTTTATGTAATCGAATTCAGTAGCTCGCACATGAATTTTTCAAAAAATAGCGGGGGAGGGGGTCTAGGATCGAAATTCCACCCTTCTCGTATCATGCTCCAATATCCAACATATTCTTTTGATTTGGTTGATTTTCGGGAACAAAAAACAGTAAAAATAAATTATTGAATTAATAATTAGTATTAATTATTAAAACAAATACTTAATTAAATTTTACGTACTATATACATAGGATTATAATCAATCTTGGGGGAAATTAAGGGCTTTGGGGGGATCCGGACCCCCTTGTGGGCGTCACTGATCGAATTTAAAACCCTTTACTGAGTTTTCAATGATTTTGCTTTGAATTTCGTAAAAGAATTATCCTTGCAAATGGAAACGTGAAATTCTCATGTTTAAGAGTTGTTCTTTCTAAATGACCAAATTAGATGAAAATGTAATGTCTCCCACCACAAAATATAGTTGTGAAGTGTATGGATGTACCAACACTTAAAATAAACTCGTTTCAGTGGCTGTAAGAAAATCCTGTATTATTTTGAAAATCCTAAATTTAGTTTTCATTGTAAAACTTATTATATTTATAAGAATTATCAAAGTTTTTTGAAAAACTCAAGTAAAATACTTGAAGTACTGTACGTAAAACACACCTTAATAGATCTATTCTAAAAACTTAAATGATTACTTCTCTAGTACATTGTATACGGGTTTATGTGGGAAACTTACTCGTGTAACGGACTTTTTTTCCCGAGATTTTCGCGGGATTAATATACAAGGCTAAATACGCACATGTACGTGACCCGCTTTAACCCAAACTACAGAATCTCGTTTACATTTTACGTTCTGCAAAAAAAATTATAGTTTTTTTAACCGATAAATACTCGTGAGTTATCTTAAATACGGTTTACTCAGTTGCCATTTTTTAAATGAGAAGTTATGGTCCTCTTTAAAGATAATGCACCATAGTCCTTATTGAATTTCGACAAAGCGTTAAATTTGATGAAACGGTGATTTTTGCAGCATTCTCGCTAAACCATCATCATTTAGAGAATTAAATTCGAGAAAGAACTTTTTATTCCTCCAAAATAAAAATAAAAAGGGTGGGGGTGGAGAAACCTGTCGATTCGAATTACACTTGTGACACCCAGAAAAAGTTTACCAAATGAGCTTTATCATTGTCTCTTGATAACAAAAGAGCTGGAGTAGACAGCTTTTCTTTTTTGCCTGTTGCCGACAAAAGAGCGGGAAAATTGGTAACAGGAGAAAGAACTTCGTTTAGATTTATAAACTCCTGGACATTTCCGAAGGAGGCAAATTACCCTATCCTGCTCCCCTTTGATTGGCAGCGATCTCCGCTGCTGAGTGAAGAGCTGCGGAATAACAACTCTGCAACTGACCACCGCACATCTCTGGTCATTACCCCTGTGACACTTCCGGGCAGGGGTAAACTCCCCTAAAGGAGGAGGAAGACTGAAAGCAAAGTCGTGTCCTTTTTCCTATTCCCAGGGCGGCAGGGGCTTTTGCCTCGGGGCTCGACGTGATGCGGCTAATGCCTTCACTTTATCTTGGCACCCCTGGGAGAGTCTTTCTTTACAACCGGAACGATTTTTCTGTCGTGGTATTTCATTCCAAATGGGTGGATTTTGAATTGAATCCGTGAATTTATTCTCTCATTTATAGTTGGCTATCTTTGTTAAAATAATAATGCTGGATTCACTCATTCCATGAAAATATAGTAAAAGAAATCTCAAGATTAACTGTACCTTTGCGCTTCGTTTTTATCTTTAAAAGGTACAGAGAGAAAAACGTGTTCTAATTTAAACCATATCATAATACTTATCGATCAGTTTGACTTCTACATTTTTAAAAACGTAGCATGTTTAGTCAGTGGTATCCGTGATCACTCTAGTGTACTTCTTTAAAATAAGATTAAAATTTTTTACATTGGCTGAAAATAAAAACATTCGGTGCATAATTCATTATCTTAATGTGGACTCCTATAAGTTGACGGATTAAGTTACTGCATTATTTGTCAAACTGATGAAATAACATTTGTTGTCATAATGCTAAAGTATTTGTCTTATGTGCACATCAAATAGTCAAAAGAAACTTATTTCAAGCTAATGATATAGATTTTATATGAAAATGTTTTCGATCTTTTTATAAAATTAATGAACTAAAGAACTTATGATACTATTTTAGTGAAATGGTTTATCATAATTAATTTTTTCTTCTGATTTATATATTTCATGTTATTTTACTCATAGTTCCCATAGCAGAAATATACTACTATTGTCACTTTTCCGTTATAATTTGTATTTATATTTTCATTCCTATTTACCTTTTTAGCATGTTAATTTTCTCTCTTACATTACATACTTCATATGAAATCATTCTTAACTGTTAAGCAAAATTTCAATATGAACACTCATAAAAAAAAAAATAACTTCTAACTTTTAGATACACTGCCCTGTAATGGCTCACTCCTCTTTAAAATATATCATGTTTGCAAAAAAAAAGCTGGATTTTTTTTAAAATTTAACCCTTGCGAAGAACGGGTACGACACATGTGAAATCAGTGTTGCCAACTTGGCGAGTTATTTTGAACATTGGCGCAATAAAATCTAAGAACCTACATTTTCTTCCATTGAAAAAGGTTACTACTTTTCCTGATACTTACGTATTAGTCACTGCAGCCAAAGTGGTACTTTTTTCACCAAAATTTGATTTTTTTTCCTTATAAGACACTTAAGAATCTGTTATTTTGATATCGTGGTGCAAATTTTGCTGCGGTGACGCCAATACATAAGTACCCTTTTCCTTTATTGGCAGATTCCATGTTTTTCCATTGTAACAAAAAAGTAGAAAAATGTAACTTTAGAAAATGACACCCAATGTAAACTGAGATTAACAGATTGTCAATATTGTGATTTTAATTTAGAATTTCTATTTACGTATAATTTTTGTCATGCTTTTTTTTTTTGGTTCTGAGCTGCTTATGATAGTTTCATCAAAATCAAATCTTAATTTATCTATTTAAAGTACCTTTTTGATTTCAATTAATTTTATAATTTCAATATACTATATGTAAGGTTACTTTTATATTTCTTTTTCAATTTTAAATATTTAAGATTTTTAGTTATGTGCTTTTTTTGTTGTTCGGAACTGTTTATGGCAATTTTATCGAAGTTAGGGCTTACTTTTTCTGTTTTAATTACCTTTTAATTTAAATTAATATTATAATTCCTATTTCAGTTCTGAAGTAATATTCTGTATTAGATGTATTACTGAGATGTTAGATAGTATTATATGAGGTATGGGTGCAATGCTAATTTAATTTTTTTTTCAGTTGAATGATTTCTAATATTTCTTATTCATGATAGCATTTAGTGAATCAGTTTATCATCATTCATTTTTTCTTTCGGCTCATCTATTGCAGGTTATTTCACCCATAGTTCCCATAGCAGAAACTCACTACTGCTATCACTTTTCTGTAATAATTTTTATTTATATTTGCATTCATTCATATCTATTTACTCTTTAGCTTGCTAATTTTCTCTCTTACATTGAAATATTTGTTTTTGTTAAATTATTATTTACTTTGAAGCCAAATTGCAATTTGTTTAAAATTATTTTTAATGTAAACATTCATTTGAAAAAAAAATGTTTTTAATTTTTGGTTTTCTACTTCATACCCTCCCTAAAAAAATATTATATTTGCTATGATAGAAGAATTTTTGTTTTTAAATCTTAACCCGTGCGAAGAACGGGCATTTCAGCTAGTGATATAGATTTTATATGAAAATGTTTTCGATCTTTTTATAAAATTCATGAACTAAAGAACTTAGTATCCTTAAAATAAAGCTTATATTGCTTATTATTACCTCTAGTTCAGAGGCGTAACGTACACCCCGAATTGCGGGGGGCCCAGGAACTCTAGGGATCCCAAAGCTTGACTGACGCTAAGTATGTTTTTGGGCTTCGGGTCCAAATTCGATTTTACAGGGGGGGGGCAATGTTTCTCCGTTACGCCACTGATTGAGTTATTCTAATTGTATTCGCACTCCCTTGTCAATGAATGATTGCACAAACTATGGCACCAAAATTGTCTTGTGTATGAAACTCATTCGAACTCTACATGTATTCCCCCCACACACTTTTTACCCCTCAGGGGCTCACCTTCTTTAGGTGAGTACGGGTGTCACAATCCCGAGGTGCCCTAGTGATCTTTTCCTTTTCCCACGGGGTTTACTGTCTTTGGTAAACACGGGCTTCACGAACCCGGGGTACCCTAGTGATCCTTCTCTATTTTCGACCCTCTTTCTTGTCATTCAATTCATTCTTTCTCTTCCCGTCTAGACCACAGATATTAAAACAAATGTTTGGCGCAGTATAGCCGAAATCGGCTCTTGCGCCAATAAACCCCAAAATCACTCACTCACACACACTTTTTAGTCATTTAACTAATATTGATAGTCTATGTGTACGCATAAAATAGAAATTCATGGAAGTAACTTTATCCTGCCCTTGTAGTTACATACTTTGAAAACAATTTGCAGTATATTAACTAAAAGATTATTCTTTCCATAATATTTAAGTTTACCTCTATTTGAGAACTTCTGAAATGGCAATATGCTTCACTTTACTAAACAGCGAGCTGTATGTCATTTGTTTTGTTAAATGTTTCTTTTGAGTATTGCCATTTGTTACTGAATTTAATTTTATTTCTTCGCAGAATATGTCAGTGTTTGTGGATCACAATACACAAGACGTTTTAATTTTATTAATTTCAGGTATATAAAGAATTGAGTATCACAAGTACACAGAATAAAAGTTTACAAAACTGACAAATTTTCATTTATTTTCTGAGAAGTTTCACTGTTTACCTCCTTATTAAGGTATATTTTAATTGAATCTAAACCCTCCAAAAACCAGTTTCTTAAACATAATTACTAAAGAGCACATAGGAAATATTTTTATATACTGTTGCGTTTATTTTTTCTTAATCCGATGGTTTCAGTTTAGCATACGAGTCATTAGGTCGAATGATTGTTCCTCTACGTATTTCTCCCCAACCAATAAGCCTCCAATGTTTCTCCACTCTGCGGCTGAGAGCAATTCTTTCTCCAATTTCTGTGCACACTGGTTGTGTGAGATGAACTTTTGCTAGATCTGCCTTCAAGGCTATAACCTTACCCCCAGTAGATAGCGATGCCACGTTTATCATCAATACTTCCCCCTTAACCAGACGTTGGACTTTAGCGCCTTTTTTATCACCGTCCGTGCGTACACCCAGAAGACGCCGTAACAAATAGTATGATATTTCCAACACCTGGTAGATCTGTGGCAAACTACCCACAGCTCCTAATATTTGTCCCACTAACCTATCAGCTCGAGATAGAGTGGGATCGATTTTTGTTCCTACTCCTATCAATCCTCCAGGAACTGCATATTGTAAATCATTCGCTTCCGCAAATAGTGATAGAATTTGAGACTGAATGGGTCTGCAGATGCATGTTCCAAATTCATCCATTTTCATCAATCCTGGACGGAGCTCCACTCGCTGCCCCACTTTTAATACTCCTTTTAGAAGACTTCCTCCCGCAACACCACCTTTGAGGTTCTCCACTTCACATCCAGGTTTGTTGACATCAAAGGAACGAATCACGATCATTCTGGGGTCGGATGTGAAATCACGGAGCGGAATCGGTATCTTGGTGACGATATACTCGCAGACAACTTCAATATTGTGCTTCAACTGCGCAGAGATGGGAACAACAGGAGCCCCTTCTGCGATTGTACCTTTTACAAAGCGCATAATTTCTTGATATTGGTCCCTCGCTTGAGATTCCTTTACCAAGTCAATTTTATTCTGCAAGATAATAATGTGCTTCAGCAGCATGATTTCTATAGCAGCTAAATGTTCTGAAGTTTGTGGCTGAGGACAGGATTCATTGCCAGAGATCAGGAGAAGAGCGGCGTCCATAACAGCTGCTCCGTTCAACATAGTAGCCATCAGGATATCGTGGCCAGGACAATCAACGAAAGATACATGTCTGCAAATTTCAAATTGACCGCCACAATCACAGGGGAACTCATCCGTCATACTGCTGGGAGCAGAAGTATAACAGTTAGGGCGAGAGCACTGAGGATTGTTACACTTGTAGATTTTGGCATTTGCGTATCCCAGTTTAATGGTGATATTCCGTTCCAACTCATTTTTGAAACGCACTGTTTGAACGCCCGAAAGAGCTTTTACCACTGTAGACTTACCGTGCGCTACGTGACCTATAGTGCCAATATTGATAGTGGCTTGACGACTGATCACTTCTGGTGTCAGAGGCGTTAAACTGTTGATGTTTAATTTAGACAAATTTTGCTTCTTTAAGTGTGGTTGCTTTTTATAATCGTATTCTGACATTTCTGTGTTTTTCATTCTTTATATATCTGATCACGATGTAAATGTCTTCTGGTTCTTGATTCTTTCTGTTGAATATATCTGTTATATTCGATATAAAAAATTATTCCCAATTCAACCTAAAATAGAAAAGAAAATATTTTTATGAGCAATTTATTACATATTGAAATAAATCATTTCTCGTAAAAATTTGGTTTACACTGAAAAAATTATCCATCAATTATCGCAATATATTTACTACATAGTATTTTTTTAGATGTACTCCTAGAATATACTTTTTAATATTGTTTTAGTTCAATCAAAACCCAAACTAGCTTTAGCGTGCTTATAAAAGAAACCTTTAATAGGCTACTCAAAATATGAAGGTAGATTTCAGTTAGGTTACTGTTTAGTTCAACGTTGGGGGGGGGGCGCAAAACAAACACCTTTTTCGGATCTTATCATAAATTCATCTTGGACACAATATATTCAAAGAATTCTTGATGTTCTACTACTATATTGCTTTCCTACTTCGTAGTTATATTTGTCCTTTCCCGCATCCAACAGATATGGAAGCCGATGACAAATCTTATCTCATAAATTGGGGATAGGAGGGGGAATCCTTGGGAAACAAAAATTTCCTCTGCTGTCTCCCGCACAAAAGCAATTTCCGCTTTCTTATCTCGTTGCCATTTGAGTCGAGAAAAAAGTATTCGATTCTATCGGAAGACTTTCGGGTTGGTATAAAAGAAAATAGATTCGTAGGGCCCGAATGCGTGTAATTGAACTTTCTCGACCCTTGCTATTTGAATGTTTTAAGGACAAGTGGATAGCGACCCAATTGGATATTTGAGTATTTTTTCCCTCTCCACAAAAAAGATCTCTGCTTGGACATTTCATGAATTGAACCTATGCTACTTGATATTTTGGTTTCGTTTGAGTGAAATGCTATCAAATATTGTGCGTTTTCAATGCATCTAGTAAAATTTTTGATTCGTTGACGTATTGAAAGCTTTTTTTCCAGATGTATGGTTAAATAAAAATCATTTCATTTTCTTTATAAGGAAATAGAAATGAGATGCATAATATTTTATACGAATTATGAGATAAAGTTGATGCATTTCATGTGTTATACTTCGATCCCCCCCCCCAAAGAAAAATGTATAATTTAGTTTTTTTAAAAGAATACGAAAACCGGTTAATCCAAATTTCCTAAATGTCCTTTTCTGTCCAAAAAAAAAAGAGGGTAAAAGGAATTGACAATTTGGAGATGGACATGACCAAAAAAATTTCAAATTATTTCTCTTACTGTATATGAATAATTGGATTTTTTTTTTTTGAAGCATTCACAAGACTGGTGTTATTAAAAATAAATTATATTAAGAGTTACTTTTTTGCGATTTTAATTCCAAAGTCTTCTGTACTAAGATTTAGGATCTACTCTTCTCAAATACATAAACATTTCTAAGTACATTAAATATAGCTTGTATGATAAAAAGAATGTAAAAAATTCTGTTTTTTTTTTAATATACCAAACAAAATGTTTGCCTTATGAGTGATTTTATTTCAGTGAAAACGAAAACACAGCCAAATCGTGAAAATCAGTGAGTTTGAAGGCCGGGAGTTAAAGTTAATTTTTGGCATCCATTTTCGTGTATCAATTTCTCAAGTGATAGACGTAAAATTTAGTTTCGTCTTGCGATTGGACGCGTAGCCCGTTCAGAAAATATCGGGGGAGGATTTTCGTTGGTTGGTCAACAGCTTGGCAACCAATCGTGTAAGAGCGAGGGGGTGCTGCAGGATGACTGCTCCTGTTGATACTCTGCAGAGAAGATGGTGTTGCTATGACGACGCGTTGTAGGCAAGATTCAACAAGTTCTTCATTTAATTTTTCTTTTTGCAGTCCGTTGCAGTATTCGCGCTCCGTTGAATCTGATTGGAAATCCCGTTGACTATTTTGACCTGAGGGAATGATAAGGAATGGAGTCCTTCGTAATATTAGTAACAATCTCCTTTTAACTTCTATGCCATAGGTTCCCAAACTTTTTAGCCTCATAGACCCCTTGACAGGTTTTCAGCTTAGGGTAGACCCCCTTCTGACCTCTAATATCAAATTTGTGCAAATTTATCAAATTAAATGTGTTTTTGACAGCTGGTATAGAGCTATTTACTTAAAAAAATTAAAATTTTTAACTGTAGTGAAGTATAGAAGAGTTTAAAACTTAAGAAAACACATGTTAGTAAATTTAATTAGTTAATTAAATTAAAATATAATTAATGCATAAAATAACTGAGAGCAACAAACAAAAGCTTTTAGAGGGAGGGAGAAATCTGAGGATGCAATAATAAATTTCAACATTTGGCATTAATCTTACCAGGTTTTAACACTAAATATATCTCCTCGGTTAATTGTGTCCAGTATTTTCTTTTTTGTTTAGGAGATTGGCAAACGCACTGAAACTCCTTCTCAATCGGAAAAACAATTAAAAACTTTCTCAAGATATTCCATAGTATGGAATAAATAACAGGTATATCTTTTTAAAGCTAAAATTGTTGACATCATTTCTAAACTTTACTTTAAGATCTTCTTTAGTGTATATTCCTAGAGCTTAATTCTTATAATCTGACATTTTTTTTCAAAGTGACCACATGAATTCATTGTCTACTGTGGTACTATGATAGTCAAAACATTCTCAAACCTAGTTTCAAAATCTAAAAAAAAGGGCATTTAAATGTTGGCGGCGTCCAAAATTATGCTCCTTTAGCTTAATGCTGGCAAGAAATGAATGGAATTTGTTTTATTAAAATTTATGCTGTTGCCTTGTAACTGCAATTAAACATCATTAAATTTAGTAAATAAATCTGTTAAATAGGTAAGTCTAGTTTCCACTTGATTAAATTTCTTTTTAATATTAGTCACAATCTGGTTTGATGAGAGCCACTATCGTAGACTCCCATTTACACCTCATGGACCCCCAAATTATTTTTTTGCTGTCGTGGACCCCTTGCAGATCGTCATAGACCCCTGGGGGTTCATATAGACCACTTTGGGAATCACTGTTCTATGCAAAAGGAACTTCGTCGTTTTCATGAAACGAGGGTGGGGGGGGAGCGTATAATGAAAAAAAAATGGTAAGCAAAAACATTTTCGGAACCATGAATTCTACCATTAAAATGAGAACAGAATTGTATCAAAGTTCACACAATTGAATGGAACACTGGGTTGAAAAACATTATAAAATTGGGCAAGGTAATAAAATTGATCTAAAGCATAACAAATCCCATTGACAATGTTGCAGTGCAATTGTTCGAATTATGAAATATCGGCTTTCACATTATTCCTGCAATCTGTGTTACTCTGAATTAAATTCAAAACATAACATTATTTTTTTGCTACCCTAACTTTTTTTAAAAATTTAATTTACGATCAATTAAATAATTTAACAACATATACACATTAAACTGCCATTGAGTCCTCTGAGTTATAACATTCCATTTCAAAATTAACTTATACCCACATCAATCTAAAATTAAAGCAATCTTAGTTCATCCATTTACATCACTATCTAACAAGATCTGTTCTTACCCTCTTGGATCGATTTCGTATTTCAAAGACTCATCGCGGAGGAGTCGAATTTCAACAACAGATACACACACAGTTGCTCTTATACGTCATAGCCTCCCCATTCTCCCTCTCTTTGAAAGGGTGTAACTGGACGCCACACTAATCAACCAAAGTAATGACGGAAAGGGGAGAGCAGCAACTGAACACATGCCACTTGGATCGAATGTCCGTCATATGAGAACAGTTTTGGATCCTCTTCTCTACCTTTAATTTGTAAATTGTCATTAGAAAAGCTACGTTTCAATCAGGTGGATGATTGGAAAGACTGTGTAAATTGAACAGTTTCGTTTTTAGCTTCTATTTTGAGCGACGAGGTCTTAGCAATATTCGGTAACAGCGAAACTGGCATTGGATGATGAATCCCTGCCTTGCGGACAGTGTGCTATTGTGTGAAATCGGTCACCATCGAAATTTCTCTTCATGGCGCTTTTGAAAAAGTTGAGACACGGTAACTGTTATCTGTGACCGAATTTCTCATAAATAAATGCAATCTAATTTACAGCCCTACCAAATTTAATTTTGATTGCATTAATTAAATAGAGTATACTTTTGAGTGTATAAGACCTAATGTATAGCAGCCTATTTTTTGCAGTTTTTAAAAAGTCGTACTGAATATATAACTGTAACTGTGATTTAAATTAGGATTTTTTTTCCCCTTTAAGCAGAAGGACGACATTTTTTCAATTTTGTGTGAATTTCTCTAGTCTTCATTACCGTCGACTTATAGTTAACAATAATGTTAATAAGTTAAATGAGTAATAATATAGTTTAGACAAGAAATTTACATTCGAATTTTTTTTTACTGACGCTATAATACGATGAGGAAAGAGGCAGCTCGCCAAATTTAGAATTTTGAGTGTGCTAGTTGCATCCTTATCAATCACAATCTGCCATGGAAGAGCAGGAATCTCTGCTTCAGTCCCTTGTTTCACTTGTTGCATTCAGTTCTAGTTGCAACCCGAGACCATCTTTTCGGAAAAGGGTGTCTTGGGGCGCGTGCTAATGGTGGGGGAGTGACTGCGACTGGAATGAGGAAGAGTATCCCTTCTCATCTCCGTTCCAAGTCATTAATGTCAGGGAGAAGTCCCCTAAGACGGCAGAGGGGAAGATGCCTCATCCCATCCCTAAAGCTTCTCAAATGGCAACATCAAAGCCACTTTGATCGATACCGCACGATAAGGGAGAAATAGTTGGTTGTAAGAGATGATTACTTTTGCATTATTCCGTCTTGTTTGTTAGGATTTTAATTCCATGATTGTCGCCAGCGTAGTTTTCGGATTTGCAATTTTTTTTTTTTTTGACGATAGTGGTTGATGCAAACATTTTGTAAAGAGATTGCATTATGTCTTGTCTTGCACTCATCAACAGTTTCATTGTTTCGTCATGTAAGCAAATAGAATCTATATTTGAATATAAATCTCACTTTTATGTTTATCGTAGCCGAAAACCACGCTTTTAAGGAAAACAAATTCAAAATTGTTAGCAGAATGTTTTATGTAATATATATTTATTGCCGGATAAGATATTTCAGTCGATTTCGTGATCTAGTTTTAACTTATTTCAATGCTTGTGTGTACTTTAATGTATAAAATTCTTGGATATATCTTAAAAATTGGCTGTTATTTTTATTATAATGGTCACTTAAAGGATTACAACTTTCATATTGTGACTACACTTGCTTTATTATCTTAAAGATCGAATGTTTAATGTAAATATTCCACCGGTAATTACTTCAGAAACTCATTGTGTAAAAAATGTGCATGTGGGGAAAATAAACCATGTGAAAGTGCTAAAGTTTCAACGTAAATATTTCTTGATTCCCCCCCCCTTGTGTCAAAATTTGATTCACGATAACTTGATAGAATTTATTTTAATTAGAACACAATAAGGAACTGGCCTCATACCTCCCTTCTCCCCAAATATTTCTACGAAAAATTATACAATATGCACTATTTTCATATGCCATTATATAACTCCTTCAGAGTACAAAAATATATAAACTAAATTTTTGAACTCTTTTCTTTTTGATAAGAACAACCATTCACATTCATTTAGTATTTTTTTCGAGATTGTTTAAGACAGCATTAGAAAGTAGGACACTAACTTAAAATAGAAAGAATTTGGAAATTGGTTAGAAATATTATGTCTACGGATACACACACTGATTTCTCGTATTTAGTCTTAAATTTTTTTAGAATGAGTCGATTAGCATTTCAAAACATAATTTTCAACTTAAAAGATTATTTTGAATTTGGATTCAGTAATTTGACACTTTATGGGAACATTTTTAGAGCTAACATCTATAATATTTTCCTTTTAAAACACCGTGTGATTTGTATATATTAATTACGTTAGGGGGATTCAACATTTTAGCGACAAGTTTTTTTGAGTAATCTCATGCCATAAAATTTCGTTTGATACATTATCCATGATTTGTTGGTGATCATTTGGTACACAAGAATCGATCACGAAGAAAAAAACCTTAATGCAGAATGTGAGGGGGGGGGGATGTGCGAAGCGCAAGTGTATGTGCAACAAGTTGAGATTCCCTCTTTGGCCTCTCTCTCCCAATCGAATGGAGCCTATCCAATATTCAGGAGTTGTTCGGTGGACGTGATGCCAAGATAAGAAAAACGGATCGATATGGGGCCCTAGGCGAAACTCTAGAAGCAAGGAAAAGGGATCGATGTCGATGAATCAGTAAAACCTAAATAAGTGTTCTGCTTGCAACTAGATGAATCTTGCAGAAGCCACCAAAGTCACGTGCCCTTCCCCAACTCAGTAATGAGAATTCATCACATTCCAGAGATAAACAAAGACGTGCAAAATGGCCGCTTCTACCAGCCGTGCTCAAATATTTAAATCCTTTACGGGGAGGATTTGTTTATGAATCTTATCCAAGATGTGTGCTATGTTTTAGTCGAAAATAACCGAGAACCGACGATTATTACTGACACTTCGTGCATACTTTCGTGTATGCAAAAACATTCGTTAGCGAATAATTAAGATAAAGAATTATATTTAAATAGGTAGAATCCTTTTAACAGATATGAAATGTGTAATCGTGTTGCTTTTCCTTGCCCATGAAATATGCATGAAACAATTGTGTGCAAAAGAAACCAACTGGTTTCATCAGAAAAACTAACATGATAAAAAGTATACCATAATAAATAAAAAATTTTCTTTGCACAATGAATAATTATGCATGAATGTAAGTTAAGCCAAAATACTTTAGTTATAAAAAAAAATGTCGATTTTTACGTTAGTCTTTTACATTTTTTTTTCAAATGCGTTTTCTTGATGGCGAATATAATTTATAATGCAATGCATATTTATAAGAAAAATACTAAATAGCTTATTATCATTTAAATGTAATAAAAAATTTATCTTCCTGTACAAATTCTTGGTTAAGCATAGGATTCACTATAGCAATATCAAACTCAAACCGATTCCTCATTTAATTATTTGGTTACTTTATTGAACCATCATTATTTATGTTTTATTGGCGTTCTATTTCAGTTAGTTTCGATTCTTTCTATTTATTTTACATGTTTGTATAAAATTTTTAATGGGGATATGAGTTAAAAAAATATTTTAAAGAAATTTCAAAATTTTAAGCTTAAGAGGATTTGGTACCCTTTGAACAATTTTTTTTATGTATTTAAAAATTATATTTTAGCATTTCATATAATGTTCCTATGCAAAAAAAAAATGATACGAGATGAAATTTTTCACATTCACACAATTTTAAAATTTTTAATTTTTTGAATAAAATTTTACTCCTTTTGTAATTACAAATTTTTTACCTGATTTTTTTTTAAAAGTATTCTTAAGGATGCTCTAACAACTTTAGGGATCGATATTACAATAACTTGATTAGTTTTGGAGAGAAAAATAAAATGTTGATATGCATGCTAAAATTCAACAAAAAAGCAAATGTCTCCACCATTTTAATTTTTTTATAAAAAAAAGTATTCAGTTTACAGCAAAATGGATCCCTATTTTTATTACATGCTTCATATATAACTCGTTGGGAAAAATGGAAGTGATTGGTAAATAATTGTGGAAGTAGCATTTTGAATGCACTAATGTATCGAAAAACACAAACTGAGAAAAACCATTTTAAAGTTTATGATTCTGAAAAAATTATAATAAAAACTAAATTTAAAATACCACTTTAAGACATTAGTTATATATTTTTCTTTAAAATAATTGCATTTTCGTCTTTTTTCAACCCATACAATTTTATAAATCAATTTTTAGATAAATTGATCTCTAAAATTTCATTTGATCAATTTTTATTAATTTAAAAAAAAATCAAGAAAAATTTTAAAAATTTTTTTTTTGTCACGACAGAATTTTTTTTTTCTTCACGAAGTATTATATATGTATGAAAAACATGAGGAATAAAAACTACTATTGTGAAGTTAATATAAAGTGCCTTAATTCAAAATTTTACTTGCTCACATTTCACAAAGAAGAAAATTACATTATTGTAATGCCTCATTAATATATCCTACTTTACATATTACACATTCTTTTTTTATATTTATTATTTCTCTTTTTAAAATAGTTTTTTTTTTAAATCAAAACCCTTTTTTCTAAAAGGGGGCGTTGTCGAATTGGCTAATTTGTTAATTTACATTTTTCAAATGAAATTTCATCCACCTTTTAGCTTTCCAACATGCACAAGTAACATATCAATCGGAAGATAGTAATGCAAAGAAGATTAAATAAAAATTTTTAAAAAAACAATAGTTCACAGTTGTTTTGGGGGTACCTATTCCCCTGAACTCAATGATTAATTAAAAAATGGCAAACTATGTGTAAGTACATTTAATAAAAGTATTCTTATAAATGTATTAATCATTTTCGGGGGGGGGGGACAACAAAACTTAATAAATCTGACAAATGTGACTAAATTTTATTTTTTATATTCGATATTGTGATGGAAACAAAAATTAATTACATTAGCAATCACTTGAAGTTGGCAGGTTGTTCTATTGGTTACTTGAATTTGTTGAGATAAAATAATAATTTTTTTTTTTTTTTTTTAATGGCTATGGATTGTTCTTTTGTGATTGCTTGAATTTCTATGTGCAGATTGAATCTTTTATTACTTTAGTTTGTGATATCCCACATGAATTCTTCCTAGTACGATTCAAAATGGTATCGTGCAATGCCTCGCTGGTGTTTATTGTACATTTTAGCACTGCTCCATGAGAGCTCTTATGGTTTATGAATGAGACACATCCAGTGTCCAGTCTACAAAATTATAGCATATTCACACAAACTGAAATGTTCATTGTGGCATTTTTTTGGCACAATTGCATTCATTTTTGTCTAGCAGCCATACACTAACGTAATTATACTTTAAAAAATTATCGTTACTGTTACATCTGTATTTTTATTGTTTTATATTTTAATGCAAACAGAAAATACGAGTAGGATTAGAATATTACAACCAATTATTTAAGGAAAATTAGAAACGCTTGAATTGCATTCGTACACAATTTGAGTCATAACAGCGATTAAAATCAGTAGGAGTAAACATAAAAAGTAGAATTTGAATATTACTATAAATTATTTAAGGAAAATCAGAAAACTTCCAAAAGGCAAGGCTAGAATTGCATTTGTACTCAATTTTAGAATCATGATAGGCATTAAAATCACAACTCAATACTGCTCCATTTTCCACATGAATTAATTCTGGAACATCAGTTGTATTAATAAATATTCAAAAACAACAACAAACATAAATATTTATCACAGTCTTCAAAAATATAAAATTATTCCTACCTTTTTTTCTGCTTTTATTTACTTATAACCTGCAATATATTAAGTTCAAAAAGTGTGTGGATTTATTCAAAATTTGAATTCTAAGCTATTAAAATCATTTGTTTTGATACATTAGAAATATTAATTGCATTATTTTAAAATGTTGCTTCCAATATAATGGCATTCTAGCGGTTGATTTAATAATACTGCTGAAATATAGTTGTAAGCGATAAATTTTTATTAAAATATCCATGAAATTGAATCTATTAAATATTTTACTTTTGTAATATAAGGAAGTAGATGTATAAACTGTAAATGGAGCAAATAGCAGAATAATTACTTTTTGTAATACATAATTATGGTATGGATACCTTACCATTATTTTGTTTAAGACCAATTTCATCGCCAGGTTTCTGAATAATCACACATTATTATCATCAACACTTACCCATAAGCTTTAAACATTCAATTTTTGGCGGGGAATTTATTGCTAAAGCTAAGCCTTGTCGAATTCTACTGATTAAGATTTAAAAATTTTTAAATACATACCCAATACTTTAGCAGGAATTGCTGACAGTTTTCATGAACTAGGTGTTCTTGCTGTAGTCGATATAATAATCAGTAACAAAATAAACGTCATCATATGTCAAAAGAAGCTCTGCACTGTTCTAGCTCTGAACAAAATGGTTCAGTGATGCATATTAAGATGATGCAATACAGTGTGAAAATAGTTTTATTTTTACTCACTAGATGGCACAACTGATCTTGCCTTTTATTTTGTAATTCATTGGAGCATGTAGATTTTCATAGAAAATTTCCATTTCTTTTTCTTTCAACTAACTACCTTATTACATCTTAACCAAATTAACTCTTTCAGGATTTTTAGATCGAAGATGTTTTTTTACCGATGGGAATTTCTCCTCAGTTTTATAAATATCGAAACACGAGAATAATTGAATTCCTACAAATTTATTTGTATAAAAAATATATGAATCAGTTGAATTAATCAAATTTTAAGTATTTCTATAGCAAGTTTCCAGAAATTTACTGTAAAATTTTTCTTCTTTGGGGAATGTTTTGTCAAATATATTTATTGATCGGTAAAATATCGAGTAAAGATATATAAAATAAGAAAAAGTATTGAATATTTTAAAAATGCATTATCTATATACATTAAACAAAACTTAACAAATTGACTAGAAATCTAAATTATTCCACATGTTTTAAAAAATTTCCAACACCAACTTTGCTCATCATATCCTTTATTCTACTAACACTTCAATAACATGATGCAAATCACACATTTAATGTACAAACTTAGACAAAAATTGGGCTGTAGAATTATTTTTTTTACAAATTAAATTTCAAACAGTTATCAGTTAATCACAATATTAAATGATTAAAAGGTAAACTGTCTTGGAAATGAAACTGCTGTTTCCCTTAGAAATGATTTAAAATTTGAGTGAAAAAAATAACCTGCAGAATAAGGAAAATAATATAAGTATTCTTTTTTATGTTTGGTATTCAATGAAAAAAATATTTTATCATTTGTTACCTTTCTTTCAGTTTAATTTTGCGTAAATTATAGTTTAGGCCAATTATTTTTCTTCAAAATATATTTTAGACAAATCCAGGAGTTTATCAATTACTGAAATGGGTTAAAGTGTAGTATGGGGGGGGGGGGGGGGTTGGCGATGTCAATTTCTTTTGGTGACCAAAATCGATCACCAAGCTACTTCACTTAGCGATAGGTGCCCGGAAGCCAGAATGATTTTATCTCACCATGATATCTATATAAAGATTGGCAAATCCTAAAGCCCCCCATACTACATTTGAGCCACTGAAATGTATTTTTAATGTAATATTTTAAACATGCTAAAGCAAAATTATGACAGATTGCCCTTTGTGCATTTTGAACAAAATCTAATCTTTCTCTGTATATCTTAATATCAGATGTATTTTTATTGTTTTATCCTAAAAGTTTATTATTGAATAAATATTTAATATTTTAAAGTACTTTTAGTTTTTTTAAAAAAATAATGCAAATTTTGTCTTTTTCCATAGGTAACAATGGTAAAAGTACAGGAATGTCATGTGTTCCGAACATGCATGGATTGCTTAGGAGCCAATGATCCATATTGTGGATGGTGTTCATTGGAAAACAAGTAAAAACTTTTAGATAACAGTAAAAAAATTTTTTTTTTTTTTTTTTTTTTTTTTTTTTTTTTTTGTCTTACACTTTATTTTTAAAAAACTCTTCAGATGTAGTCTGAGAGGTGCTTGTGCAGAAGCCGCTCAGGATCCTCTGTATTGGTTATCCTACAAAAGTGGAAGGTGTACGACTATAACAGAAGTTCATCCGCCACAGATACAGCGCACAACTGCAAGAATTGTAAGTTTTATAATTCTTTTCTTTCTTCGTTCAATATTTTGTTACAAGTATCCTATAATGTTTCACTGGGAGATTTTATACAATTGAATAGTACATTTTATCTACTTATATTTAAATGTGGAATCATATCACTCATGTATAACAAGCCAAATATTTCAGCTGGTAAAAAATGGTTAGCATTTTATACCAAATAAAAAATAAAGTATATTTGTGATAAATTTGTACATTTAAACTTTTTTTTGTTGCTTTTTATCAGTTTTAAGGAACCTACTGTATTTTCAAGTTGTTAGCAACACTGACGATAAATTCAGTCTACCACTGTTTCTACCTAAAATCTGTCTTCTCAATGAACACAAAATTGAATTTATTGCTCAACTGGTATATAAAGTGTAATTCTTCTGTGAACATAATCATGTTTGTATATCTCAAGAACCAATTCATCTAAGAAAAACTTGATATTGACAGCCAACAACATTAAACTTTCAGCAGCATTTCCTGTCTACTTTCACTTGCATGACCTGAGTGCAGTAAAAATAAATAAATAACCCAGCCATTGTAGTAAAACTTCCTTCTATTAAAGGAGAGAGAGAGAAGAATTTTTTGTTCATCTGCAACTTTCAAGTTTTCATTATTGTAGCAAAATGGTAGAAAAATCTTATTATACAACAAAAAGAAAATGGCAGGAAAATCGATAATATTTGAAAAATAGCACTCCTTACTGGAGAATCTGTCACGATTCTATACGATATCTGTTTTACTTCATAATCCATATAACTGATAACTAACCCTTTTTTACATATACTCTGAAAAACTTGGTATATTCTAATAAAATCTTGAGTATTAACTTGTATTCACTTTTTTTTTCTTCATTTTGCGATATCATGTTTATAACGCAGAATAATAAAATCCAATTTGGATTTTTCGTTGTGAATTTGAATCCCTGTTAGTTGAAATTGCTGTTGTCAAATTTGAAAACAATCAACCAATTTTAATTTTCCAATAAATCTTATTGCTTACTCTTATGCTTTTAATTCTGCTTAAACTTGCTTTTAAATTTATATGAATAAAGATGTGCAAATTAATGTTTTTTAAAATTTTTTATTTTGACATTTTTACATTGTAACTTGTTGAAACTTTGTGTTGATTTTATCATTGTTGTAATATTAGTGTTACAATTAAGTGAATTTTTCTTTGTGAAAATTTTCAGCTGAATTTAGTCATTGACAATCTACCTGCACTAGAAGGCCAGTTCTCTTGTGCCTTCTCAGCTCTTGGCAAAAGTTTGGTAATGAATGCAACACGTTCTGCCAATGGTGTTAATTGTGCTACACCCCACACGGATTCTTTACCACCTATTCCTCCTGGGGAACGTAAGTATCTATTTTAATTTAAATTTATAGCCATGTTAAGTTTTTTTTTTCACTAAATGCTGAGATACTTTAAAATTGAGGTTTCAGAATTATTATACAAGTTGTGCAATGCATAAAAGATATTGGTGTGCGAAAAATTGCATTTTAAAAAGATGTTAATATATTTTCAAATGAGGAAAAAAAACTACCTAAAAAGATAAATTGTTTTCAGGATTGAATTTCAAAAAATACTTGTTGATTGTTTTGTGTTTGCTTCTTTTTTCTCCATTGTTTATCTGTTTGTTGCATGTCCATTCATAAAATTTTTTTTAAAAAACAAGTCATTGAAAATTAGCTTCAGTTCTTGGAATCTCATAGGACTTACTTGTGAAAACTGAGATGAATGGAATCTTAAATTGCATTCAAAAAGTTGTAAAGCTTTCATTTATGACTCTTATAACATGACCTAATGTTAATTCTTGTAAATTGTATCCCATTTGGTTATTTGGTATTAAACTTTGATTGGTGTGATTTTTATTTTCTTTGGCACTTTTCATTTTGTTTTTAAAAAATTTCACTAGTTAAATTTCTTGATTTCTTTATTATTCTGTTATGTAGTTTTATATAATATCAGTCATTTAAGTAACAAAAATAATTTGAAACAAATGTTTTACAACATTTGTAATACTAAATGTTGCATTTAAATTGTGTAACTGATCAAAAACACATTGAATATCTTATACAAATTACATAAGTAAAGTAGTAATGTAGTATAAATGTCTTTTTATAGATCATTTTACTGCTAAACTATCTGTGAGAATGAAAACTGGACCTGATTTTGTGGCAACAAATTTTACATTCTATGATTGTAGCACATATACTTCGTAAGTAAATTGTTATTTTTATATTACTGTGTCTTTTTAAATTATTGTGTGTGAGACAAAAGGTAACTCATTTAAAGTTTCTTATTTTAAATTATTAATTGTTATACAATTTTCAGATTTTAGTGTAGAAGTGAAGTATTTGTTTTAATAAATTTTCAATAGAATAAGTTTTAAGACTTATCAACTAATGAAGATAAAATTTTATTTGTGTAACAAAGATTAAAGTATGTGTAGTTTCTGAAATATGTACTTAATAGATTTTTTAAATTGAAGTGAGTATCAAATTCTCTCTTAAAATTTGATACTTTTAAATAATAAACTAAGTTTTATATTCTCTTTAGTTAATGAAATAAGTTATATTTATAATTTTTTTCAAAGAATTTAAATGAAATTTGTGCTGTTTGTATTTCTGTAAAAACTGTCTGAAACTTTTCTGTTCTCCATATTCTTTTTGGTCGACGCTACTGGGTAAATAATTAGAGGATTATAGTTTCTGAAGTTTCTAATTTTAATTTGTAATCAATGT
Organism: Trichonephila clavata; assembly: GCA_019973975.1. Lineage (NCBI taxonomy): Eukaryota > Metazoa > Arthropoda > Arachnida > Araneae > Nephilidae > Trichonephila > Trichonephila clavata. The sequence goes on from BMAO01031313.1 coordinate 168,131, forward strand.
ATTTATAATAATTATTCAAAATTTTACTGCTTTAAAGGAGTAAGCTATTATTCTTATTAAGTATATTATTTGTAATTATTATGAAATATTTAAAATAATTTTTTGATAATTACTTCAATATTTTTTGCATTGGCTTCCCATTGTATAACTGTGTATTATATTCGTATTTTATGCATATAATTAAAAAAATAATAAAAGCTGTACATTTTTGAAGATCTTATTAATAATCCATGTAAAAATAAGATATAAACAGTGTTTTAATGAAAACTTAATTTAGTGTTTTAATGAAAACTTAATTTAAAATACTTTAGTACAGAGTTCAAATACTTTTATTTCAGTTTACGGAATTTCCTACCTAATAATATCTTACACTCGGTAACTTTTTAAAAACATCCAAAACATGAAAAGTTTGTAATTTTTGCTGTTAAGAAGAATACTTGTTGCATTTGAATTTAAAAATTATAGAAAAGTTCAGTAACTTCATCAAATTACTTACAGGAAAAATATCTATCAAATAATTTATAATTTTGTCATTACAGATGCACTCAGTGTGTGTCCAGTGATTTTCCTTGTGACTGGTGTGTAACTGGTCATCGTTGTACACATGATACTGGTGAAAATTGTAGAAATGATGTTCTGGTGACTGGAGTTGCTGTAAGTGTTAACCAGAATTTTTGCCAAAACAAATTTGTATGAAAAAAAAACGGAAAGTATTTATGTTCTAAATGTGTTATTGACATTGTCCTATCATTACTATTTCTAATATTAAATTCTACTGAAAATTTATTTTTATCAAGTTGTTTCATAATGCTGTTGAAATTTTAAGAATACTCTATTGAAATCTATGAGCATTTTTAGTAAAGCTTTAAGGAATAGTAAAGTAAGGAGAAACAATGAACTGATAGTTTTTATTTTTTATAATATCTGTTATTGTAATTAAACTTTTTCATTTTAGAAATAAGTTATTTTTTATTTACATAGCTTGCAAGGGAGCAGAATATTTTCTTTTAGTTATTGTGATTCAAAATTTTTAATATTCCTCCTCTCTCATCTGTACTATTCATTCATGTAAAAAAGACTTGTATGTATTTATCTGTTAATCAAAGATTTATTTTGTTATAACTAGTACATATATATATTCAATACATGTTCGTTTTTCTTATAAAATGACTTTTTGTTTTTGTTTTGTTAGAGTGTTGGTCCAAGTATTCGATCTGGTCCAGGATTTTGTCCACGGATCAATAAAACAGCTAATGGGTCAACAGAAATCCTTGTTGCATCAGGAATCAGCAAAAGAATATCTGTTAAAGTAGACAACATACAGGTGTGTATATACATATATTTGAATTGATTCTTAAGCCTTGTTCAGAAGATTTAAATATTAAATCTAAAAACAAGGTTGTTTTTTATCTGTATTATGCATAACTGCTTGAGTATATTACATTGTTTTTGTACTACCTAAAAGCGCACTCCTTTTGCTCTGCAGCAGCATATAGCAAGAATGAGATTCCTATGTCAGTTTAATATTGAAGGCAGAGTAAAGCAAGTAAATGCCCAACTGATTGGAGAAGTCATGTATTGTGAAGAAATGGTGGTAAGTAAAATTTCTATAGTGTTTTTCTTTAATTTTTTCAACTTTGTTAAATTTTAAAAAATTAGATTTTAAAATTTTACTTCATTTGCTGAGTTTTTGTGTAAGTGTTAGTTTGTATAAGAATTTGACTTACTGAAGTTTATAGATTTTTGGTTCATTTCAAATTATTCTGAACCCTAAGTATTGTTTTTAAAAATATTTACTTTCATTGAAAGCTTATTGCATTGCCAATTTCTCTTACAATTTTACATTAATTTATGATAACTTCAAAGAAGCAAATTTAAAAGGGTTTGTACTGTAAAAAAATAGGAAATTGAAAGCTAGTTATTATGTATGACAGTTAGTTCATATTAATTTTTTGTTATTTACTTCCGTTATTTGAATGCTTACAAAACTAATTTTTAACATCAAGTTTTTAAACAATTGAAATTAGTTTTATTCTTCATTTAAATATACAAAAACAGTTTAATTTTTGGAAGCATTCAAAAAGTGAGTTCGATGTTTGTATCAATTTTGATTTGAAATTTAACTTAAGATATTTTCTTTGCAGTTTTCATATAGCACTCAGGCACCTAATATCACTGCAGCTTTTGCTGTTATATGGGATGTAAATAAACCATTTGACAATCCAGAAAATATACATGGTATGTATGTTGTTTGAAAGTTTAATCAATTTTCATGAATATTTTTATAAATAACTTTTGGATTGCAAATAATTTTAACCCCCTTCCCTTCCTAGTGTTAATATTCCGATGTTCTGGAATGGCTCAAAGCTGTGGTATTTGCTTAGAGCTTCCGGAGAAGTATAAGTGTGGATGGTGTCAAGATACTGACAACTCGTGTCAAGTGTATGAACATTGTAATCGTTTGCCTACTCTGTGGTTGGATAGGAAGCAGACCTGTCCCAATCCTCAGATACTTTCAGTAAGTCATTGTTTTCTGTTTTATAATTAATGTAATAAAAGTATAATTAAAAATTTATTTTAAGGCTTAATTTCTTTATTATTATAACAGTCAAATATAAGAGAAAAATAATTTGAAACATGTCTGCCAAGTGTTGGTACCAGTCAAGATAAATTTTAAAAAAAGTAAAATTATTTGTGTGTGTGGATAACATGTTAGTTGTAAATTTAATTACAGTATTGACAAGGATAAGTATTATTAACTCCTTTCCCTAATAATGTGTAATTAAATTAAAATTTTCATAATAAAGTGCTTCCAAATATGAAAAAATACTGACTGTGCTTTTATTATTTGATTAATCTTTTTAAAAAAATTGGTGAAGGTATTAATTAAATGCAAATGGAAATTACTGCATTTACTTGAATCTAAGCTGCCATTTATTCTAAGCAAGCCACATCCCAAATTCTTAACATGTTTTTGTGAAAAAAATAAAATAGTGTAAAGTTTATTAATATCGATGTTTACAAAATTTTAAAAAACTCAAATTGAGAACTAATGAAGTGAATAACTCATTTATTTAACCAGTATTAGAAACTTTTAAATACATACATAACGTCTAATTGCTTTAACTTTCAGAGTATCATGTCAAATTTTTCTGCCTTGGATTCAAAGCTGTACCTGATTTTCAGTAGCATTGACATTGAAAAAGAAGAACGGCTTAGATTCGACTAAATATGGCACTTTTTCTTTATGATTATATATTTTTTATGCACAAGAAGTGTACTTCCCTTGTTATTTTTTATTAATGGGTATCTTTCAATCATTCACAATTAATTGTACAATAATTTGCTTTTTTAAATAATTTTGTAAAAATTTTTTAAAGTTCTATCCAAAATCTGGACCATGGGAAGGAGGTACAAACATCACCATCAAGGGCATCAACCTGGGTAGAGTGTTTCAAGATATTGCTAACAATGTCCGTGTGATTCATGAAGATCGCAAAGTCATTGCAGAGTGTGTCCCTCATGAAGAACTCTACGTTAAGACTACCCAGTAAGTTTGATTTCTGATGTATTAGTTGTTTCTCTTTACTTACTACACTGTAATTATGTAGTCTGATTTATTAGGCAGCATTAAAATTACACTTTTTAAATGTTTGATTCCAAATGAGCTTTTCCATTTTTTTGTAATTCTATTTCTTATAAAGTTTATACAGATTTAAACAGTTTCTTTGGATAGCAATATTTAAGTTTTTATATAAAAATATACATATAAGTTTTGAAGTAAATCCTTCCTCAATTGATTGGGTATTTCTTTTTTCAATAGAATTGTATGTCATGTTGAAAAACCACCGAATTTGACTACAGGCCTTATGGGTGGACCTATGGTCGGATATATAGAAGTCAAAGTATTGAATGATTACACTGCTCGATCAAGAGAACAGTATTCTTTTGTGGTAATACATTATTTGTATAAAATATTTTTATGTATTTATTTGATTGAAAAATATTTTGCTGAGTATGTTTAAAGGAAATTGAAAAGAATTATACTTACTGATCATGTTTAGTTTTTTTACCCCATAATAATATTTTTAATTAAATTATATGAAAAATCTGTAAAATGTCTTTAGGTAATTTATGAATAAAAATACTCATCATAAGGCAACTTTCTTAAAATAAATCAGATAAATGCATCCAAGAAAAATTAATTTTATTTGCAGAAGAAGAAAAAAGAACAGTTTTATTTTACACTAAAACATAACAGATTAAATTTTATATATCATTGTTATTCTTGAATTCTTGTTAATATTTAAAAGCTGTATGCTGCCATTCATTGAAATGGAATATGCTATTATCACATTTTAAGAAATACTTGGAAATTACAACTACTAACTCTCTCTTATGAACAAAAGCCTTGTTATAAAAAAGGAATATTTAAACTATACTTATTAATTGTAAAGTATTTATTTTAAGACTTTAATTTGCAGTATTTTAGTTTCAGCTATGCATGTTTAGTCAAATTACAAATGGTATAATTAAATTTGTATATATAAGGATCACCCAAATGAATATGGCACTACAGTCAGTTTATGAGTGGTTTAATGCTAGTAATATAAATTGGTATACAAAGGAAAGAAATAATACAGACATAAGATAGCTCGACAAAGTCGCCTTGTAGGTTGGAACAATGTCTCAGTGGTCTAAGACATGATGGATACCCTGGTTAAAGAAGATCTGGTGTTAGTTGTAGAACCAGTTTTCAACAGCAGCTTTGGACCTCATTGTGTTGGAAAATCGCTGTCCCTTCATAGCTTTCTGGAGTGGACCAAAAATGTAATATTCACACTACAAGAGGTCCGGGCTGTAATGGGGATGTTTGAGAACCACCCAGTGGAATTGCCGAAACAATGTTATGCCACGGCCTCATTAGGATGGGCATTACCATGCAAGATGACAATCTTGTAAGACTGCTTGCCACATCAGCAGCTTTTGATATTCTTCCTCGCTTCATGCAATGGGGTACAGTATATGGCAGCTTTGACAGTCATACTGTTATGTCCACAAAGCAAATGACTTTTAACATGCTCCCACACTATCACGCACACATCTGGCTGGATCTGACAATATCACATACATTCCCAGAACTCTTCGCCCTCTATAGGGGCATGTGCAGTCATCTTTCTCTTCAAATTAGGGAGTTATTACAGCAATGCCACTTTCATTTGGGTGACCCTTATACTATCGAATGAAAGACATGTAATCTAAAAAATAAATGGCTTGAAAATTTTAACAATTATTAGTTAATGAGCTCAGGATTCTATCTTAAGTTAAATAGAAATTAAAATCTTTGTTCAAGTAATAATGTGATATGCTTTATTTATTTTTAGAATCCAAGAATCACATCCATAAAGCCTAGTAAAGGACCTAAATCTGGTGGTACTATCTTAGAGATATGGGGTCTCCATATGGATGCTGGAAGTAGAGCAGAGGCATTTGTTGGTGCATTGCCCTGTAATGTTACTAGGTGAGCCCACTAATAATTAAATTATATAAAATGAAAAATTTTTTCATCTGACTATATTTTCATTACATAGTTATTTGTGGCATCCCCCCCCCCCCGCCGAAATACCTCGTTATTTATTTTGGAAAAAGAATATCAATAAACTGTTCAAAACATCTATAACCTTAAAAATGATATCTTGGTAGAAATACATTTTATAAATTTTTTGTAACAGTTGTTAATAACCATGAACTTATTTATTTCATGTTGCATATTAATTTAAAGCAAACATACTTTAATTTATTATAATATTCAAATAATTTAAATTTTTTGTGTATTCTAATGTATTAGTTGTTGATACATTTTATCGTAACTTAAAAAATGTCCCTTTTTGTAAAACCATAAAATTTTGAAATATAATTTTGATTTCCTTTTTTGTATTTAAATAAACTTTACAGCAAAAGAGTGAATATGCTAAAATTTGCATTAGTATTTGGTTAAAATTTAGTGTAGATATAATTAAATTCCTCCAAATATATTAAAGGTCAACAAGCATGGAAATAAAAACTTTTTGAATAATGATATATTGATGATTCTTTATATGTGTGTATAGAATAGAACTTTCACCCTTTTAAAGTAAGTTCATACATATTGTTTTATTGAAGAAATGATTTATTATATTTAATACTTTAAGTGTCATTCTTGGAAGTAATATTTGTGATTTCCTTTTAAAGTCGTGACTCCAACAGAGCAGTTTGCGTCACTTCAGCATCAAAAGAGACTAAAACAGAAACTGTGAGAATAAAGTTTGACAATGGATTGAGAGTTTTTGAAGATTACAAATTCCTTTATGTTGAAGATCCATCAATAACATATGTGGAGTCTGGTTCTGCAGGTCAGAGAGGCATTCCAAAAGGAATACCTAGGTAATAATAGTTTAACTAATTTTTTTGTCTATAAACTATTTATTTAATTATGGCATATTTACCAGTTAAAATTATATTTTCTTTGATCATTTTTAGATTTTTATGATTTGCCTTACTAAAAATTCTCTTGTTTGTTTGAAAAAGATGAAATTTAATTTTTAAGCTATTTATTACAGGTATTTTTGTACACTTAAAATGTTAGCTATTTTTGTATGAGGAGGAAAAGCTGCCATAAAAATAAATTTCTTGAAATATTTTTCATAATCTTTTAAGTTACAACATTTTTCTTTACAAATTTATTAAATTATTTTTTAAGCTGTGCAAAAAATCTAAATGTTTTCAACTGAGTTACTGTTATACTTTGATGCTTGATTTGTTATAGTAATTATTTCTGCTGTAATTTGTTTTTAAATAGTTTCCATGAAATTAACAGTTTTACGGTTTTAAATTAATACAGTAGTAATTGCGTAATATTCTAATGCTTAATGTAATCTTTAATTCTTGGACTTTAATTTTGTTTAAATTATTTGAGCTAGTAATGTAGCAAGGTTCTTAAGTTACATATATTAGCAACTTAGTATATGATTTATACATTTTAAAACATATATTTGGGTTTTTTTCAGTGGTGGTATTTCAATAAGTGTGAGAGGAACTAATCTGAATGCTGTTCAACACCCTTATATGTATACAATTGTTGAAAACCAGGAATATAACAGTGTAAGTTTTCATATTATTTTACTGTGCAGTGCCGTTCTTTCATTTAAGATAATTTTTGTAGAAGAAATATATTTCAATTTGTGTTCTAATCATTTAGAGCTGTGTTGTGGAATCTCCAACTGAAATGAAATGCAAGAGTCCTCGTGTCCCTGCTGAGAAACTAGATTTTTCAAGTGATGACCAAGATGCACATCCTTTAGAATTAGAGTATGGATTCAAAATGGATCATGTAGCTCAAGTTCAAAATCTCAGCAGTCAGCCAAGGCATTCCAAGTTTATGATGTATCCAGATCCCATTTATTACCCATTTTCTGAAAAGAATGGCATCAAGTATTATAAGAGTGATTATCTCACCATAAATGTAAGTTAACTTATTGATGTGGGGTTAGTTTTATCTTTAATTTTAGTTATGTTATATTTTCATATGTATGAAATAAGTTGCATAAATTGTAAGTTTATTCAAAATTATCATTGAATTCCATTGTGTAATCATAAAATATTTGATAATTCATAAATTTACCTTTTTCTTCCCTAAAACTTTGAATATATAAGTAGTAATATTTTTTTAATAGTTATTTTTCATTTCATAAATAATTTATTAGTAAATTTTCAATTTTTCACAAAGATTGTACAGCTGGGGTTTTTTTGTGATGATATTAAACATTACTCATACTAAAACTGCTTTGCCAGAGGCTTGTCTTGCCCTTAAGAAATTAGTTGAAAAAGTTGCAATTAATGGTGACAAAACTAAATACTTGCCAACTGACCCGTACTTACCGATGGATCTGAAACTTGACTAAATCATAGACTGAGCCATCAATGAATGAAAAGTTCTTAGATATATCTGTGGTGCTATGAATATAAACAGATTGTGGAGACAACAACATAACTTTAAATTGTATAAGCTATTTAAGGGAGCAGATGTCATTAAATCCATCAAGATAGTTCATGAGTCGCATCTGCCATATGGATCCCTCATCCTTGACGTTAAAAATTTTCAATTACAAACCTATTGAAACTTGAACTAGGAGTAAGCCCAAACTGAGACAGGGCTAATTGTGTGGAGAACGATTTTAGAGTTTTAAAAGTGACTAATTGGAGAACTATTGCCAAGGGCAGATCAGAATGGAAGCTGGCTCTTCAGAAAGCTTTGCTCTCCCAAAACTGTTGTGTCGATAAAAGAAGAAATTTTTGGGACATTGATTCTTATATTTATCTCCTGATCCTATGCATTTTTAGAACATTCCAAAATCTGTGTTCTTTGTCTATAAAAGGTATAATTGTACTTTCGCACTATTAAATTTTGTACTAAACTAAGTATTTGTGGGCTTCTCTAAGGTCAAAAGTACAATTATATTTCATTAATGAATATTTATTCTGATTCTCAGGGTATGAATCTGGATCGAGCTTCACAGGAAACTGACGTAGTTGTTCGTATTGGAACAAGTTACTGCAATGTAACTTCACTCTCTCGTTCCCAGTTAACTTGCCGTCCTCCCACGACACAACCTCCTGCAAGAGATGCTAATGGAAAACCAGATGTCAATAAGATTCCTGAAGTTGTGGTAAGATTTTATAATTTCTGCATTTTAATTATTCATCTGGGATTCATTTTTTTGTACGAAATAAAATCTTTGAAAGCTCGTTAACCAAACATGTATTAAATTTAGTTTAAGAATTTTTTTAGAAGATAATTTCCTTGCTGTTATTAGCAGTGCAAAATTTTCTGCTAAAAGTTTTTTTAAGCGATGCATTATTGAGAGATATGAATCACAATGGGATATTCAGTTAAAGGTTACTTATATTCTGAAAACTATTATTTTATTTGAAATGCATAATCTAGTCAAGAATCTTGGAAAATTATTTTTAATGATCTCCATTTCTTAATTTAAATTTTATCTTTAATGTCCCAGTTAATTAGATCTTATACCTTCGTTAAAATTAAATTGATATTCATAGTATTAGTTAATTGTAAAACATTTCTTAATGGTTTATCATTCTTTGATACAGGTGGAAGTGGGTGATCATCTAAAATTTACTATTGGTAAACTGAGCTATGAATTGCCATCAAGTCAAGATGCCACTCTTACAAAGCCTGTGATTATTGGTGTTATTACTGGAGCATGTATTTTAGTAGTGATTGTTATCATTATTTTGATTGCTTATCGACGAAAATCCACAGAGAGCAGTCGTGTACTCAAGAACATGCAAGAGCAGATGGATGTTCTGGAATTAAGAGTAGCTAGTGAATGTAAAGAAGGTTAGTACAAAGCTTGAAAGTGCCTTAAAAATTCATAATTCGTTAAATGTTCCGCTTTTTTAAAATTTTATTGTTGAAATTATATTTCTCCCCCTATACATTAAAGAATAAAAGTCTGTTTACTTTGTAAAGATGCCTTTTAAGTGAACTTATAACCTTCTTTCCTAGGGGTTTTTTTAGCTCTAATTTACTTGCTCAAGAAAGTTTTATTAAATTATTGATGAATATTTAGTAGTGTATTTTTTATTTTTATTAGCATGCTAAAGATGTATTTAATTTTCAACTTTTTCTCTTGCATTTAAGTAAATTTTTATTTTTTTCATTGAAAAATAATTTAATTAAATAGTGTACAGTAACATTTTACTTAATAGTATTTTGTTACTTTAAATTAGATGACAGACTCTTCATATATTTATTCAAAATCACTTTCTTATTCTGCCCATTTCACAAATTCATTGAAGCACCTACCTAATTTACTTTCAAAAATGTCCAAATGCAAGTAAATTGCTTATTGATGTGGCATTTAAGACATCCAGCATGGAATTATACTTTATGAAATATATTTTTAGTTAAATGCTGTAAGTTGAAATTCTGATATTTTTTTTATGAAGCATATATTGGTAATTTTTGCATGTTTGAGAAAAATATAGGGCTATTTTTATTATATAATTTTAATTGTTTTAATGGTAATTGTTTCCTGTATTTTTAACGCAGCTTTTGCAGAACTTCAAACTGAAATGACAGATTTAACAAGTGATTTGACCACTGGTGGTATTCCATTCCTTGATTACAGAACCTATGCGATGAAAGTACTTCTCCCCAACAATGATGACCATTCAGTACTTAGGGATATGCAGGTAAAATAATAATTTTGACTTTTTGTACATTTTATAGTTTAACTGTTGAATAACTTTTTAATGTCATCAAAACTTTAATTTAAATATAGTAATTTTAATTGTTGAGTAGGAAAAATAATGTAAAAGGGTAAAGGTAAAATAAACAAAATATCAATTTGTTGAAATTTTCCTTCTTGTCTAATCATGAATAAATATCCTAAGTATTATATTTGATCTAATTTGTATAACAAATATTATCAAAATATAGATCTAAAGATAATTTATGATTGATTTTGAAACTTCTCACCTTTTAGATTGATCCTATCAAGAAGCCTTACATTGAAAAAGGTTTGAGATTGTTTGGGCAATTAATAATGAATAAAACTTTTCTCCTGCTGTTTATACGCACTCTTGAATCAAATCGCTATTTCTCAATGAGAGACAGGTAAGAACCAATTCAGTATTATTAAATTATATATACTGCAATCTTGTTTTCATTATTTTTCTGAATTATTCTTTTCTCTCTCTTAATTTTATTTTTATCTTAATGTTCCCTCCATGTTTAAGTGTGTAGTTTGTTGAAAGAAAAACAAAAATGTATTTTCTAATTATTGTTTCTCTTTCTAATTTTTGTTTGAAATCAGTGTAACTAAACAATTATAAACTTGTCTTTTTTTTTTGTAGGGTAAATGTTGCTTCTTTAATAATGGTTACTCTCCAAGGCAAGATGGAATATTGTACAGAGTATGTATTTACTTTGACTTATTTTACTAAAATAAAATATTTTCAGTATTTTTGACAGTTAACTAAAATTTAACAATTTATGCAAAATATTTGTATTGCAGCATTCTGAAAACTTTGCTAGCTGAGCTTATTGAGAAATGTATGGAAGGAAAAAGTCATCCAAAGCTTCTCCTTAGAAGGTGCAGTAGTTTTTTTCTTTTAAAAAAAGTATTATCTGAGATGTATTTTTTATTTTCATTTCATGTTTTAACAAATATATTTAATTTTTCTTTTCTTTTAGAACTGAATCTGTGGCCGAAAAGATGCTTTCTGCTTGGTTTACCTTTCTTCTCTTCAAGTTCCTTCGGGTAAAAAAAAAAAAAATTTTAATTTCTATTATTTGAATTATTTCTGTGCTCAGTTAAATTGCTTCATAAGTAGATTATTGACTTCTCCTATCCCCTACCCACAGTAACAGTTATTCATCACAAATTTACAACTAGCATTGTTGCTGTCAAGTCATAGGTTAGTATTCGGAGCTATTTGTAAAGGGGCTAATGCATGTTAATTTTATTGAGACTGAAAGTTCTCATGATGGCATAATGTGGAAATTGGAGAGTGCCAGTTCAGGTGTCATCCTTGCTACTTGACTTGATTTTAAATTTAAAAGTCCTTCACTAGTTCCAAAAAGTGTGACCTTAATGAACAATCTACTCAGGGGTGCCACAGTCCATAAAGCCTACTGTACCCATCCCAGTTTTCATGACCTTGGACACTAAGGTGCTTGAGCATATGTTCCAGTCAGGGTCAATCTGGTGCGAAACCCCCAGTGTTTAGCTCCCAAGTTGGCTTTGTATTCATTTATCAACCCTCTGGAAGGACGAAAGATTGAGTTGCACTTCCCCCTTGGGTTTGAACCCCAGACTAATAAACAATCAATTCCCTTCCCCCCTCCCCCTTGGATCTCTTTAGTAAGAATTTGATGCTTCACTGGTAATGTTAAAACATTTGTGATGGAAGGTATTAAGTATAAGAAGAAAGTATCTCAGTAAATTGTTATACACCAATATCTGGATACATCCACTTGATATAAAAAGATCTCTCATGATGAAATAGTAATAATTTATATAAATTTCAAACAAAAATGCAATTAACTAATCAATATATTAACTTCAAATGAGTTTAATGCTAATTATATTTTGAGAAATAAATTGTTAATCAGGCAGTGGACTACAATTGTAAATTTAACTTATGGTAATACTATTATTATTACCTGCAAAAAAAGTAGATATTTCTTACTAAAATCTTTATATGTGCAATGTTTAAATTATGATTAACAGTTTTTATTATCAGTATTTGAAATATCTTGTTTAAAAAAAATGAATCTCTTGTCGGAATTAAAATTAAAAGGACAGCCTTGATTTTTTTTTTAATCTGGCATTTTTCATATGCAGGAGTGTGCTGGTGAACCATTGTTTATGCTATACAGAGCCATTAAACAGCAAGTAGACAAAGGACCTGTGGATGCTGTCTCTAGTGAGGCTCGATACTCATTGTCTGAAGAAAAGCTCATTCGACAATCCATTGAATATAAAAGCATGGTAAGTAAATATTTATTACATTTTTTTACTATTAATGAGAGCAAGCAAGAGGAAGCTCTACACATTTGCAGAATTTAAGCTTTTTCTCATATTTAAAGTAACAGCCATTTGTATGCCATTATCATCGGAGGAAAATACAGATTGGATGGTCAAATAACACCCAATGTATGTGGGTAACTGTTGCTTAGGATCGTCACAACACCAGCACTGACTATTCTCATCTTGTTTTAAATATTACATCATAATTTCTGCTATGTTGTATGATAATCATCACCGTTTCTATTGCACATCTACTGTGCTCTTCATGTTGAGCATTTTGCCAAACATCAGAATGTTCTTAACAACAATGACACATCCATCATCTGTCTGCTCGTGACTCTTCTGGACCATACACTAGATACAATTAATGATGAATTTATCTGTCCTGTGAAAAGTTGAGCTCATCTCCCACCATCACAGAGTACATTTTAAATAGATCCTGTCCCATGTTAATATCTATGGAAATTAATTGGCTTACACTCTCTTGCAAAGGAAGGCCTAAACCATCCTGCCCCTTCCACTTCAGAGCTCACATATTTAGACTTGTTTTTAAGGCAAAGGATCAAAATAATGGTTAAAGCCTCCATTTCATAAATGGTGTAAAGCAATGGTGTAGCTAGCCCTGAGTGGGCCCTGTATCAAAATTTGTTGGAGACCCTTTTCTGATGCCCCTTGACATTTTACGATTTTTTTTTTGTTTATACATCTTAGGCCCCTGTAGCATGGAGGGGGAGGGGGAGCTCGTATCATTGATATGGCGGTAGCTGCACCCCTGGTGTAAAGGGAAAAGACCAGTACTTTCTTTATTTCTTCCTTGTGACAGGCAGTCAGTTCATCACTTGTCTGTCTCAGCTTGCCAGTGGGCACTTAGAGAGTTTCACTTTTTCCTATTTTCCCTAAATCTTAGCTAGAACAGGCTTTACCTCAGGACATCTTGGACTGGACTGGGGAGATATCCATGATAATTCACTTGTATCTGACTTTGTCTGACCAGACGGGAGATTAGTAACAACAACAACAATGTTGAAATTCAATCGTTTATACACTAACCTCTCTCCAATTTGTCAAGGGAAAGAATGAAAATAGACATATTTGACCATTACAGTAACATTAATACTAGTGATCAGGAATTGGAAAATGCATACCAGATCTTTCTCTAATTGTTCGCAAAGTATTGCAAGACATTTATTGGCAGTTGTTAAAAATTTACAATCTTGGAACACACACACCTCTCAGAAAACAAATTTTGCATACATACACACACACAAATATTTATAAATAGTAAAATTTTTAACTGTTCAAATTTTTTATTGTAAAATTTCTTTGGTGGCAGCATTATATAATGCAAATGTTTAATTTGTTATATTATCTCTTTTTCCAGACTGTGTATGTTTCTATGTCTCCTCAAACTGTGTATGTGCAAGGTTTGGAGCCCCATGGAGAAAATATTGAGACTGCTGTGAAAGTTTTGGATTGCGATACCATTTCTCAAGTGAAAGAAAAGGCTCTGGATGCCATATATAGAAACACTCAGTTTTCTCAAAGACCAAGCAAAGATGGATTGGATTTAGGTGAGTCGACAAACAATAATTTTAAAAGGAAATTGATTTGATATAATTCTAGTTGTATTTTTATATTCACTAAGAAATTCACTAGAACTGATTGGTAATTTTATTCAAACTAGCCCTAACATTATCCTGTGGTTATTTACAGCAAAGTTAAATAAAAGAAAAATTTTTTAAATAATGAATTATAACGTATTTTGTTTGTGAAAAATTTTAATTTTACCAACTTGTGTGAATCTTTTTAGCAATGACTGCTGTAAGATTAAAATTACTACATATTTATGAAAATATTGATAAGACAAATCTTAACATAGTCTAAATCCATTGTTAGCTACTGGATATTCTAAATGAGCAGTAGTTTGGGATATTACTGCTTTCGGTTGTCAGAAACTAGCATCGTGTTTATCATAGATAATACATTATCCCCCCATTTTTAAATTCTAAATTTACTACTTTATGTTAAGATATTATTACTACAATGTAGCATACACTAACTAAATAATTTTTTGTAAGGGTAGTATTCAAAATATCTAACTAGAAATCATTTCAGAATGGAGAGCTGGTAACTCTGGACGCTTGACTTTATCAGATGAGGATTCCACAACTAAACCTGAAGGAGAGTGGAAACGACTTAACACTTTAGCTCACTATGGGGTAAAATGCTTTTTGGAAATTTTTATCTTGAATTAGAAAGAAAAAAATGCTTTATCTGTATCATGTATTTAATTCTTTGAGATTTCCCACTTTTTTCATACTGATATTTATTTCCTAATTGGTGTGAACTTTTGAGAAATAATTTGGTATTGATTATACTATAATATTGAAGGTACCCCACCCCCTTCTTTCCCTATGATGGAAAATCGCTTCTACATACACACATATTAAATTTATTAAAACACATAATAATGAAATGCACTATTATGTTTTTTATATATATTCTAAAGATTGCTGTGTATTTACGTAAGCTCTATTGAGTATATTATAAATTAGTATGGTAGAGACTATTAAAATCTCCCATTATTATATTCGAAACTTTAATGTAAAGTTTTTTTCTTTGGGCAGGTTCCTGATGGTGCATTGTTGACCCTAGTGCCAAAGCAATCATCTATGTACAATTTGACCATCATGACAGACAAACTAGAAAAATCGCATAAATATGGTAAGTTCAAAAAAATTCCTAATACAAGGATTTTTCGTATTGTAGTAAAAGAAAAAATATGCTTTTCATCTTAATATAAGATTTATATAAAATTCTGTAACATAATGATAGTTTTGTTACAAATTGTAAAATATTTTTTTTAAGCTTAAGATTTTAAAACTTTACAACGAACATATCAGTGTGTTATAAAAACTAAAGTTCAAAGTATATGTTTAATAACCTTTTTCACATAGCCCTTTGCCTAAGCTTCTGTTCATTATTTCTTTTATTTGTTTTTGTTAGTATGAATGTAATACTTTGGGTAAAACACTAGAATTTGCATTAATATTTTTCTTTGACCATACTCATTCTTTTGATTTAAGCTAATAATATATCTACTATAAACTTACATTCATTTCCAACTCCTTTTCTAGCAACCTTTGGTAAGTACGAAATACATATATTTTTTCTGGACAACAGCATTCCATAAAAACCCTAACTTATTTTAATTACTAGGTTATGGAACTTCATATATTTATGAATAATTTTTTAATAACTGTAATCTGTTGTTCTGATAGAATGTTAATGAATTTAAGCATTAATTTCTTACTATTTTATATACTTTAATTCAATTAATTCAAATGTTTTTCATTTTCAGAAACCTTAAACTTTTCACTAAAAACTAGTCCTCCTCTCAGTCGAGCCACATCCCCTATGAACCATGATCCAGAGGGTGGTTACAAATATTGGCATTTAGTAAGTGTATTCTTTCTTGTAGTTATATTCAACATTCATTTCTTAATTAATTTTTGTTTTGCTTAATGTAGGGAAAGGTAATTGTGTTTATATATTAATTTTTAACAATTCTATTTATGATAATTTTTAACAATTCTATTTATGATAATTTTTTTGTTATGTCAATTTTGTAATGTTTATAATAAAGTTATCTAAATTTTTATACTTAGAGACTATGATAGCAGATTTGTAAGCTTTGTTAGCTAATAGATCTGAGTCTAATTTGGACTCTTTACATTATTTGGTGTGGAAGTTTGAAGAGTTAAATCAGCTGAAGAGTTAAATGATTTGATCATAATTCTAAATTATACTAGCCATCTTTTTTGTGGCTAATTATGTAGCTATAGTGTGATGCTAATAAAAAAAATCTATGTTTAGTAAAATTGTTTCACCTTTTTTTTCCAGTCATGTAATTGTTATCAATCTAGTATTCATTAGTTTGCAACTTTGAATACTTTTTATTAAACCTTTCATTTATAATGGTGTCTGGAAGAAATCATTAATTTCATATGCTATTGTATACAGGTCACCCAAATGAAGATGGCACTACAGTCAGTCTGATAAATGATTTTATGCTTTTAATATACAAAGGAAAGAAGTAATACAGATAGGCTAGACAAAGTAACCCTGTTGGTTGAAACAAGTGTCCCAATGGTCTACGACATGATGGATACCCTGGGTGAAGAAGCTCTAGTATTGGTTGTGAAACCAATTTTCAACAGCACCTTGAACCTCATTATCGTCCCTTCAAATCTTTTAAGAGTGGACTGAAGATATGGTATTCACATATAACGAGAAGTTCAGGCTGTAAAGGCGATGTTCAAGGACCTCCCAGTAAAATTCCCGTAACAATGTTTGTCGCACCTCAGACACATGAGGACAAGCAAGATAACCCTGTCGGACAACATCTCTTTCAGCAGTTTTTGATATTCTGTCTCAGTTCATACAATGGGGCGCAGTGCATGGCAGCATTGAAAGTCATTATTTGGTGGCATCCATGATGCGAACAATGCCTTTTAAAGTGCTTCCATGTTATAAATACATCTGCTGGGATCTGACAATGTTGCATGCATTCCCTGCTCTCTCGTATAGGGGCATGTACATAGTCATCTTTCTCTTCAAATTACAGAGTTATTACAGCAATACCATTTCCATTTGGGCGACCCCTTATAGATTTTGATGTCTTCATGACATTAAGAGCTGTCTCCAACATAAATATCTCAGCCAAGAATGGTGCATCAATTTTGTTCCTTTTTAAAAGCTCGAAATTCTCCCCCTTCCTTATTGGTACCTGAAAAACTGCACTCAACACAGTCAGGACACATTGAATTCCCTTTTACTTATATCTCTAGGGGTTAAAAAGTGATCACTAAATTGAAGAAAGCCTTTCTAAAATGCCTGGATACTTGAAATGGTACAACTATGACTATCTATATTATACATCGAGTGATTTGTTAACTTTCTATAATGTCAATAACTGTCTTAATTCTATTATGGGCTTTTTCTAACATACTCAAATAATTTTTTTAATGCATTTTATACACATTTTTTGACACATTTCATAGTAATTTAGTTTTGCTTTGGAAATATATTTAAATTTTCAAGAATAAAATAACTACTTTCAGTTTCATTGTTAGTATACAGAAATGGTGTGTGTGAATTTTTAGAAAAATAGTTAGTTGATAAAAGAACTTTATTTTTTTCAAATTCTTTTTAATGATTAATTTTTGGATAATTCTTCTTTTATATTAATGTTTATTTTATTGTGAGGTTAATTATTCTTTATATAAATTTTTTCTTTACTTTCTAGGTGAGGCATCATGATGCTGAGCAAAAGGAAGGAGAAAGGGGAAATAAAATGGTCTCTGAAATTTATCTTACTCGGCTCTTGGCTACAAAGGTTAGTTAAGTTGCAGAAAATTAAGTTAGGGTTGATAAATAACTTGCATTCTCTATTATTAAATTTATTATCTGATATTTTTATGGCATATATGTGATTAATAAGGACATGTAGAAAATTGTCATTCTACAAGGATTTTTATATGAATGTTCAATTTTTATGTTAAGGAGGCTATACGTTTTCTTCCTTGCATTGTTTTTATGTTTGTATATTACAATCATGTTTTTTGTTAAAAACTAAGAATTTATATTAATATGGGATCCTACTTTTATAAATTGCTGATTTTTTTTTTAATATTAAATTATTTAATTTTAGAGTAATGAAGCTTTTTAATTTTTTTCTTAAATTTCAGAAATAAATCAATTATTTGTGAAAGAAATGTGTTAAAAATTTAGAAGATTTTAAAATCACTAAACCTTAAAGAGTTTGTAAAATTATGATTTGTTAGAATAGAATTATTGATATGCATAGTGATTTTTCATATAAACTGAAGCATTTAAATCCAATTCTTGGTAATTGGATCATTTTCCAAAAGCTTCTACTATAAGTAACTCATCTATTCTATAATCATATTTATTGATTTTTTTAAAGAATATTTTCTTCATTGTATATTTTTTATTTGAAAAAAATGAGGCACTTTGCACAATATTTTAGGAGACTAATATTTTTTTTCTTTCAGGGTACTTTACAGAAGTTTGTGGATGACTTATTCGAGACCATCTTTTCAACAGCCCACCGAGGAAGTGCTTTGCCTTTGGCTATTAAGTACATGTTTGACTTCTTAGATGATCAAGCTCTTAATCATGGAATCACAGATCCAGAAGTGGTGCACACATGGAAGTCAAACAGGTATGTGACATTTTGTAATCTGTAATCCAGAAAATGTATTTCTGGCAGTTAATGAAAAAGTAAAATGCTTAGGTTTATTCTGTGGACCAAAAAAAAAACTGATATAATAAACTAAATATTTCTTATACATATACTCTGAATTTTCAATGTTTTGTTATTGATATTTCTTTGAAGAATCTAGAATATATTCTATCTTTTAAAAAATAAACATCAAAATTACTTAGTAATATTTACTTTATTTCATTTATAAGCATCTCTTAAAATGGGAATAATGATTTGGGAAAATAAAACTTGTTTTTCTTGTATGTAGAACGAGTACAATTTTAGGAATACTGAAAACTTGTACAAATAACATCAAGATGTATGTATTAAATTCTCTTTTGTATTACTTGTAAGCAGTCTGTTTTGTGAAAGGTAATACTTGCCTGTTTTTTTTTTTTTTTTTTCATTTTAAATACATTGCTTTGGGATTTTCATTTAATCTGCAATATAAATAGCTAGCAATCCTGTAGTAATATGTTTGAATTTTCTTACAAATTGTAATATTAAGTGTATTTTTACTTTAGAGTTTTTTTTTAAGAAGTTTTGCTTTTTACAGAATTTTCTTTATGTGATACATACATTGATAAATCATATGTGTAATATAAATGTAAATAAAACTGCATGCATTGTTCACAATTTCGAAATTAGATGAAGAATTTAACTATTGATTGAAAATATTTGGTTTTTGTTAGATTATTATATTATTTAATGTTTGTGGTTGCATTTTATTGAGTTATAACTTTTTTTTATCAGTCTTCCTCTTCGATTTTGGGTGAATCTTATCAAAAATCCTAACTTTGTGTTTGACATCCACAAATCTAACATCGTGGATTCTTGTCTATCTGTGGTTGCACAGACATTTATGGATGCTTGCTCTACATCAGATCACAGACTTGGAAAAGATTCTCCCAGCAGTAAGCTTCTCTATGCTAAGGACATTCCAGTCTACAAAGATTGGGTTGAAAGGTATTCAATGCACCTTTTTTTTTATCAATGTAAACAAACCATTTAAAACCCAGTGTTTCAGTAGTTATTGTAATCATTAACCATAGACTTCTCATTTTTACTGTCATGTTTGTATTAAGCTTGTAGTAGAGTGCAGTAAGTAATTGACATATGCCACTTTATCCACAAACATACTATTTTAATCTGAAAGGGTGCATCCCCCCCCCCTCCAACCAAATATATAAATATTTCTAGACATTCAGAAAATTTTATGGAAACTCGTCTTGCTCTATATAAAAAAAGCTTTTCGTGATGCTGTAATTTTTTCTTACATTGAAGATAACTCACCAAGTTGGCAATCTCAATTTTGCATGTGTTGTACATGCTGAATTGGCAACCATGGGCTTTGTTTCATATAATGTTGACAATACACTTGTGATAGTACATTATTGCAATCTCTTGCTGAAAAATATCACAATTACCTGGACTGGAATCATTGCATGAGGAGAAAGTCATTGTCTCATATGAGGACTTAATAAGTCAAAGGAACTAAATGCACAACTTTCCAGGAAGATGCGGGTTTATCAAAATCTGAGGACTTTATCACTGAAGTGTATGGCAATGCAGCTTCAGTGATGAATTTGACTGAAGAGGGGTGCCAAGAATGAATTTTGTGAAAAAAAGAACAAATTGAACTACATAATACGTGTAAATTGCAGTTACACCACAATTTGAGCAATTAGTATAAACAGTTGTATAATTTGTACAATGAGGATTGACTCTGCTGTTAGGCAGACAGAGTGACCCCCTCCCCCTCAGTGTTTTATAAAAATTCATTTTACTTTTTCTCTTTGTAAACATTTGTTACCCTTGATGCTGATTTTTCAGTTCAGTGTACCTAGATAAAAATAAGACTAATACCTGGCTTTATTAATTATTCTAGGTATTATAGAGATATTAAAAACATGGCAGCCATTAGTGATCAAGATATGAATGCTATGTTGGCAGAAGAATCCAGAGTAAGTTCAATATTTTTTCTTTCTGTAATTGATTCAAACCTTTTAAATACTATTCTGCTCCGAGATTTTTTTTAAACTCATAAAGTTATTTCAACATTCCTCTTGGGATTTTTTAAATTATCATTTGATTAAAATATTTTAATGTTAATTACATTCAACATATAAGTATTTTTTGTTAATATGTTTATAATTAGTATTTTGCTGAACTATTTTGAATGTCCTTATACTAAATTAGACTTTATAATTTACTATTAAAGTGCGCAATAACTGAAGCACTTAAAAATAATTAGTCTTCACTAAATTTGCATGTTAAAATTTGACAATAATGTTAAAAATATTATATAGTACCTGCATAGTTCAAAAGAAATGCATGAATCTATCCAGCATATTTTGAAGTAACAACCTGAATTCAGTTTTCACCATTTGGTTTATATGCATTTTTTGCTTTATAAAAATCTTTATATTTTTTGTAATTTTAGATAGTTATTAGTGCATATTTTGATAAAACAGAAATAATTGTAACATTTCTTTATGTGTTGTGTTGTCTCTTGGTAATGTTATTATTTTTATTATATTTTCAGCTTCATGCCCATGAGTTCAATACAAATGTGGCTCTGTATGACCTCTACGCATATGCTGTGAAGTACAATGATCAGGTAAGGGTTCATTATAGATATCAATCTTTGAAGTTGTTACTGCTTACTTAAAGAACATTTTTTATAAAAAAATAAAGTATTTTGTAACATTACATAAATTTATATGTATATATAAAATCCACAATAATATTGAGGGTAAAGTATAAATGTTTCTAGTTAAATTAATTTAGTTTCTTTAAGAGGCTGAAATTCCTCTCTAATTATGTTAGACTTAAGTCATACTACATTTGAGAACAAACAATGTCATTTCAAACAAAATGTAATGGTTCATAAAAGGTATTAACTATCGAATATTTTGTGGGTCTTTTTTATGTATAAATATATTTTCTTAAAAAAGACTATGTTGAAATTCTTCCTGGGATCTTTATTATAAAATAACATTTGCCAAGAAACGTGAAAAATTTACCATGCATAAAATAACTACATAAGCATTTACTTCATTTGGAGAGGTTTCTTTATCATTATAGTGACCTTGGTGATATGTAGCTTTAAAAGAACAAGATCTCAATGAACTGCTTTAACTTCTACCACTGAAATCTACAAAGTTATGCATAATTTAACTGTATTGTCAAATTTATATTTCACTGTGACAAATATCAGTAGTAAAGGAAAGAAACTGTAGGTCTTTCTTAAAATTATGCTTAATAAACATTTTCAAATAATTTTAATCTATCTGACATAAAATTTAGCATTTTATTGTATTTAGTGTTTTAATGAATATTTTATTTTGCATCATCTCTCATCCTTTCTTTATAATTAATTTTTTTTTTCCTTGCAGCTCATCCAAACATTGGAGGAGGATGAGTTCTCAACCAAGAACAAGCTGCCTTGGAAACTTGCTCAGGTCCTCTCCATCATGTGTGGAGAGTCTGACGCATGACAGATGCCGGCACTCTTAGTCATTTAAACATTCCAATCTCTTATTGTGACTCACCCAGCCGGTCTGAGCATGAGAATACCTTGACTGTTTGTTTTATTAATGGTTGAGGCATCCAGTCACAAACTACAACACTGACTCAAAATGTACAAAAAAAAAAGTAATTGAACTTGAAAGAAAAAAAACTGATAAATCTGGAGAAGTGCATATTTCTTGTTTTGAGAGGAAATTTGTATAAGTGTCAAAACTATTTACATATTGATGTATGTTGCAAACTTTTTTCACTATTGGGAATCGATTTCTTTTCAGAAGTTCATCCTTCGCACAGGTACTTTTACCCATGACTTTGTATATCTTGAGATGTGAAGAAAATATATATATAAATATATGTGTGAGAATTTTACTACTTTTCATCGAGACGTGTGCAATTTATTTAGAAGCTAGATTAAAAGAAGTTTTTCTAAGAAGTGAAATTGGTGTCTTACAGCAGCTATTGGTGCTCGTAGATTCAGAAAACTTCTTGCATGTGTGTGCGTCGACAGAGGCGGCATTCGTTCTCCCGTTTAGTTGCTCCCTTTGCATGGCTGTGTGGCAAACCACGAAGAGAGAGAAGGATCCATAGATGGACAGCGGCATTTATTTATCCCATGCAGTGAACTATCTTAATAATGGCAGCAGTCATCCTCTCACTACTGCTGCATGGCATATCATGGAAAAAGCTATAACCTGTGGACAGAGGTGTTCATCTGTTGCATGGCTGTGTGGCTAACTAAGGAAGAAAAATTATCTTTTGACTATGGCAGTGTCGATTGTTCTGTTGAATTTTGTGGTGAATAAAGATAAAAACAACATTGGTTTTTAGACTCAGTTGAAGCAAACCATGAAATGATTTAAAATCAGCCATCTTCAGCACCTTGCAGTCAGGCCATTGACTCTTGCTCCAAGCCGGCTTTGGGGTTTCCGTTCTGGTACACCTGCCCTTCCCAATCATCCGCGATGCCGTTCGATGCCACTCTTCTTTCGTGTCTTCCAGCTGAAGTTTTGCTTCTTCTGTGCTGATTTTTTTTCTGTTTTCATAGTTCCTTTATTCATTTAAACTACTGTGATGCATGTGCTGGTCGAGCTTCTGTTTTCTGCCTCGTGACATCGATCCGTAGATAATCGTGACACTGTCCTCCCAAACGACAGGTTTGAATGTTTGTGTAAATACAGCTACAATCAATGCCGCCTCACCTGTAACCATCGGTCGATGCGGAACATTGTTATACATAAATATTCTTGCTGCACTGTGATACTCTGTAGTGTACAAAGTAAAAGAAATATGGAAGCTGACTTGGTGCTGTACACAGCGGCTACCTCCGCAGCCGATTGTCGGCTTGTGCATTGATGTGTTGTCGTTTATGGTCGTCGGCTCTCTTGTTCCATATTTTATAGATAATCAAATCCATCTGTGTTGTATGTGTGTATAAACTCAATGAAGACATTTCCTTCGAAGGCACTCTGTCCACAATTCATAATTCTAAAGATAAAAACAAAAACAAAGAAAAATTCCTAAGAGAGCTTATTTTGCTCTGGCAGAGTTTTTAAAGAGCTTGTGCATGTTTAAGAATCTAGTTGTTGGAAAGTGTAAAAGAGTTTTTGTTTCTTACATTTTCTTACACATGCAAGGGACAGTAAAGCTCTTTAAGTACAATTAAGAATTACACTTTTTTGAGTTATTGATAAAAGGACAAAATAGTATAACTTATTGAATTTTCTTTTTTGTTTAAATATTTATTTTCAGTTTGATATAATTAAGTAGTATTTAATATTTTTATTTAGTTGAATGTATTGAATTTTAAATACTTTTATATAATTTAAAATTTATTAATTTATTTTGTCAATCATTTTTTTTTATCTGGTTTTGCTATAAAATTAAATTAATTCTTAAAATTCTTCTTTGTTTTTGAAGAGCTTTGTGTTCTTTTGTGTATATCCTTAAAAAAATTTGAAGCACTTGGCAGTTTATTGATCTCTTTTTCTGTAGATAAAATTTTAGCTTTACTTCAAAGCATGGCATGCATATATTTGTTCATTATTTGTAGAAAGTTTTTTTTAATGATTATTTAAGACTTGGTGAAAGAAATTACATTCATTTTTAATTTTGAGTTTTCTAGTATTTAATTTTTTTTTTAATCTTTGTTTTTGTATAACTATGTGTATATTTTTAAAAATGAAAGAATGAGTTATATCATTTTGTTTATAATAAGTGAAAACAGAATTTTTTTAAATCGTAATTGAAAAGATTTTATGAATTCCTTAAATTTTATCAAGTGTTTTTACGTAATGCAATTGTTTAATAAGCTCTTCTTTGAAAAAAGCAGTATTAATTACCCGACTGATTGCCAAATTGATCGTATGTATGTGACATGAAATTGGATCTCAAGTAACTTAAGCTTTTTTAAAAAAGAAAACCCTTTTTGTACTTTTAGTATTTTTATCTCAATACAATGTGGAAATATTGCTATTGGTCATTGGAATAAAATGTTTTGCACTTTATGTTTGCATGCTTTTTTAGATCCTTGCAACCAACATGTTTCTACTTCTAACCAAAATTAAGTGCATTGTTTTCTGCTACGTGAAAGAAATTTCGAATCATTAAATTTACAAATTTCCCCAAAGTGAATCTATATCTATATATATATGTATATGTATATGTTGTGAATCTGCACAACAAAGCTGTAAAGAATGAAATCACTTTTATGTACTTATGAATCAAACATAATTCTATGTAAGGAACAAATTGAAAATGCATCTATTGTATCTTCTTGTATCCGTAAAATATTGTTGGTATTTGCTAAGCGTGCACCAGCTCATTGTTGTATATTTGCATCAAAGTGGGCATGCCATTGCACGCTTCATTTTTTTAATAAAAGAAAAGAATCATATTGTACATAGTTTTTGTCCTCAAGTTTCGGTTCAGAACAGAAGTTACTCTAACAGTCCTTTGTATCTCGGATCTTAACTTCAGAACAACTTAGCCAAAAGATGTAGGAAGTCTAGAAAAGGATACAAAGTGCTGCAAGAGTAAAATGTTTAAATGCATCATATTACTCTCACACAAAAACCAAAGTATTACTTATGAAAAGTAACATTGGTCTCTTGTACTCTTCATGTTGGTGTTCTGTGTTTATTTTGGCCAAATATAAAATACATTACGATGCATGATCTCGCAACTTTTTAAATATGTTGTCGTAAGTTGGCTGTTTTTTTTTCAATGGAGTTCTTTTACAGTTAAATTATGGATGTCTTTTTAAAAAATAAATTTGTGAATAATTTTAGTCGCAAGTATTTATTTTCTATTTATACATATGACATCAAGCACATTGTTTTAAATTAAATAATCTTGAAATGTTATAGCATTGAATTATTTTCAAAAATGTACAGCATGTTTCAAATATGAAAGAAAAAATATCCTTCTAATTAAAATTTTTTGTATTCATACCAAATATTGAGATTTTTCCCTGTGCATGAGATTTATTTTCATTTTGAAAAATGAATTCTAATTCATACTTCTCAGCCATGCAATTCAAATAAAATATTAATACTGATTAAATTAACATGCAAGCAAAAAATAAAATCTTTATTTTAATATGATTGAAAATAATTTGGAAGAATTTTAAATGTTTCTCTACTATTTTGAATTTTAACTATGAGTTGAAATTTGAAATGTAGTGTTTATCTCACAAATTTTAATTTTCTAGAAAGAAAAGCTTTAATAAAAGTACATATCAATATTTATGTAGAAATTAATATTTGAAAAAATTTCTGATAGTTGTTTGATACAATGTTATATGCAAATTTGACATTTTGTCATAAGTAGGGTGAATGTTTTTATTTGTTTTCTTAAAACATTTTTCAACTAAGTTTTGAATTTGTGCAAGAACATTTAATTATGTGAATAATTGGTTAAGTTTTTTTACTTGAATTATTTCAGTCGTAATTCTGGCTATTTTAGACTTATGTTAATAGAGAATGTTAATTGTATAGGTACATTATTATCTGAATCATTTTTTTTTCTTTGTTGAATGATGATGCATTTGCAATTCTCATTGTTGATGTTCTTTGTTCAATATGCCCAACATCTGTTTAACATGCATTATCAACAGATATTGCAATATTTTCATACATACTAAATTTAAGGATTTATTCTAAGTTTGGGAAATGGTGAACTCTGTATTAAAAAAATTGTTCAATGTTTTGTCCATTTAAAAAATTAATAGAAATTCAAAGGGTGTGCTAGACGTGAGTCTTACCACAAAATTTTGTTTTAAAAGAGCACTATTGAGTTTTGGCATGAATGGCTGATGGATAATAAAAATAAAGTATACTGATTGCTAAGCAAATATATCAGAATCTTTTAAAATACGAAAAAGAAACAATATTTCACATGAATTTTAGTTTTATTTCTTTTGATTTTTTAACCTTGGTTGCGAGGTTTTGTTTCGTATGGTCCTCTGTTCTGAACCATTGTTGACTGGGAGGTGCTAAGTGTGTAAAAATCCTCTGTGAGGGTGTTGTCCTCCCTGCATGCACTTAAGTGTTTATGAACAGACTGCTTTGAGCCAGTGTATCGAAGCTGCTTCAATTCATTCCTTTGACCTTTGCTGTGATTCTTATTCTATGCTGTGCTGTTCTGCATTCAGAGCATATCTCTTTTACTTTCTTTCTTTTGTTTTAAACTATTCACTTTTCCAATAAAAAGTGATGTATGTGGAATTTTATTTTTTAAACTGTTTATTGGAATCTTGTACTTCTTTTTTTAATGATGAAATTTTCTAAATATTGCTTGAGATTGATGTTCACCTGTGAAATGAAAACTGTTCTATATGTGAATTTTAAACAGTGACCATGTTGTATGCAGTAGAAATCCAATATTTATTTTTTGATAGATGTTTTTTTTTAATTTGCATTTTATATTTTAACTGTAGAAGCCTTTTTTTATATGTGTGAAATATATTAGGAGGTTCTTTTTTAAAAAAATTGTTTTTTCGTCATGTTGAAAGGATTTCAAATTTACCTCTTAGAATCTAACACATTTCTGAATGTAACATTTGACCCGGAATATGTTTTAATTATTGACTAGTATTCGGTTTTTAGTCATCCCTGCTCAGATACTTAAGAACGTTTTGCTCTGGAATAACATCTATTTTGGATTTTCAAGAATACTACCTTTGAAAAAACATTGTTCATAATTTTAACCTATATATCTAATCCAGAACAATTTGTGCAGTTTTCTTTTCAATATTTATTTTCGTAATTCTCATGAAACTATTAAATACGAAGCATGCTGAAAAAATTATTAAATAACTTGATTTAGAGGCTTTCTTGATTGATTGAGATGCTGCATGTTAAATCCAGTGACGGTGTGTGGCATGGTCTGAAAATAAGAAGAAAGAAACTGTCTCTTCAAGTGTCATTCGTATTCTTTAACCATGCTTAGAAAAAGAAGTTATATTCTCTGTAGTCTTTTGTGTAGTTCTAGCACAATGATCAAGTGGACAGAAGAATCAAATGATTCTCAGATACAATTTTTTGAATTATTGATTTTATACATTGGAACTGAAAATCAATTTCAGAGCAAAACTGTTCTTAAACTTTTCCTAGCTCTATGAAGCCCAGCCAGTGGAAGTCTTTTTGATAGATAATTCATTTTGCAATCTCATTTCAGTTTTTTCTAATGGATCTTGATGCAATAGTAACTCTTATTGTGTATGTGTATCCTATCTGCTTCATGTGTAATTGTTTGAACTTCTTCCTCCAACTTTTCAGAAGCTCGAAAGCTATCGGAAATTGGTTTCTGAAAAAAAGTGTTTATCCGCTTGACAATTGTTCTACACCCGCTTTTGTACGACCTTTGAAAATTTTGTAATACTGTTTATAGCATATTTTTATTATATTGGTTTATAGATTCTGTAATTTGCTCAACTGGTTTCCTGCATTAAAGTGGCGTATCATCACAGTACTACTTGTTGTTCTTTTCAGTTTTCTTTCTTTTTAAAATGTATATAAAATATATTTCAGTAAGCCAATAAAAAAAATGGTACACTTTTGTATTATACCGTTGACCAATTTCGCCAAACGAAAAGACATCGCCAAATGCATTCATCGTTTTTATAACTGTGCTTACGCGTACGCGGGAACGTTTTCCACTATTAGCTGTATATTGCGGCATTTGGCGACGTCTCTTGATTTGACAAAATTGGTCGAGATAACACGTAAGTATCAAAAATGTAATACGTTTTCATACAAACAAATTGGTATAAAGGAAATATACGAATTAGCACTTGAGTTCCTGGACTGAGTTATAACTTAAAAAATATTCCCAATTAAATTGTTGAAACACATCCTCGTTCGAAATAAGACCCTTGAGTAGTGACGCACACGGGGGTTAGGGGTCCGGACACCCCCCCCCCAAAGCCCTTGAGTTGTTTTTTTTTTCCGATTGATGATACTCTATTTATATATAAAGTAAAATTTCATTAAGTACTTGAAATTTACAATTTATTTTATTAACTAATGCTAATTATTAATTCAATAATTTATTTTTTCTGTTTTTTGTTAATAAAATCAGAATAATCAATTGGTGCTGTCTTGAGGTATGATACAAGTCGACCATGGACCCCTCCCTTGAAAAAATTTTGTGTGCGCTACTGCCCTTGAGCAACAACGCACTTTTGCCATCGCTTGTAAAGGTCATCGAAACATTTCTAGAATCTATTTTTTGCCATGTCCTTTAATTCAGCCAGCGATGCACTTATATCTTCTGCAGATTGAAATCGACGATCCTGTAAGCGACCTGCCAGTTCAGGAAATAAGCTGAAGTCGCAGTTGATGAGATCGGAGGATGTGGCAAAACAGTCCCCCGCTTTCAAGAGAGTCAATGACGAGGAGGGTCAGTGTGCAGGATCGTTGTCATGCAAAAGTGCCCAAGACTGTTCAGTCCACAATTTTGGTCACTTCTTTTGGATTGACTCATGCAAACGACGCAAGATGTCTACATAGAGTTCTTTGTTCACAGTGCGTCCTTCAAGAATTATTCTAGATGCACAATACCCTGAATATCGAAGAACACTCCTAGTGTGACCCTTCCCTTTAGGGAGCTCTTGGAAGAATTTCTGCTTGCGTGGAGATAATGGTGATTTCCACGTTGCCGATGCTCTCTAGGATTGAGAGTCGCATAAAAAATTCATCTCTCGTTTCCAGTAACTCTGACAAGTAGGGAAGGATCTTTGTCAACAAGGCGAGGTTATGTCTCCCTCCATTTTCATTCGAATAGCATTTTGGTCTTCGTTTAACATGCGGAGAACAATGTGTTGACACACCCTATGCATGTTAAGATCCTTAGTCAATACACGTTGACATGTGACCGATGATGTCCCAACTGATTCTGTTACATGCGCTATTTTTTGACGCCTGTTCTTTCGTACCGCCATAGAAACCTTTTCGATGTTTTCAGCGATGCGGGAAATCTGCGGACGTCCAGAACGTTTGTTGTCTTCGACATTTTCCCTGCCTTCTCTGAAACGTCGATAACACCACCGCGCGCGCGCGTGTCCGGGAACGAAGTATAATCTGAAATTGCTAGTTTTGATTTGATTGTGGATTTCGACTTCCGATAAAAAATTTTAGCTGACCGCACCGTTGCAGTTTTTCGATCATTCAACTTAAATTCCTTGGAAGGAGAAATGTCCGTCTGAGCCCCCAACAGTGGGATAAGAGTGTAATAAGAGAAACAGTAACGCCCACATATGGTTGGGGAGAACTTTTATAGCTTGTCGTAGAAAGTATGAAATACTGATCAGTTCCTGTCCCTCTGTCGAACATCGCTTCGTTAATTTAAAAAGAAATATTCCGTAGTCTACCAGCGCGACCATTTTGATGAAGTTCTGATATCTTGATATTCATTGATAATGTAAGTACTTATACTTAAAACTGTTATTTATTTTATTTATTTCAAAAAAAATTTATGATACTTGTCTTCATTATAAACTATTTATTTGAATCAGCAGTTGAAGAAGGGGATGAACATCCAAACTGTGTTGGGGAAAAGAGAGGAAATTTTTACAAAAATCTCGAAATTTTATTTTTTTATATATCAAACTTTTGAGTGAGATTCTTACATTAAAATATTTAGTTATTTTCAAGCAACAAAAATATAGTATTTTCATAAACAAGAAATATTTTTAATACAAGGATTAATATGTTTATTAACGTGATCGTTACTCCAGCAACAAATAAATTTTCAAGTATTTATTAATATTTATCTCTTAGTAGCAACATTAAAAAAATAATTTATTCAGGATGGATTAAAAAAAATAATTGAAAATCGATCATGAAACTGGGTGAGGCTTTGAAAACAATTCCTCAGACATCAGCTGAAATTGATAGAGGATTTTCTGCTGCAGAGTTATTCGTAACAAAGCTAAACACTAGGCTGAGTGAAAAAGGCACAAATTACTTACGTTTCATTTCAAATCACACTTTAAAAATTAATAATAAACATTTTTTTGTATTAACTGAACGTGTGTATAATTAAGTATAAATGTTGGGATTTATATGCATTTTATTTTACATAATTTTTATTGAAGTCAATTAAAAATCACTTGTTCTGAAATATTTCGAGATTTTGATGTATTTCCGGCAATGGGGGACTATTACGTTCTTGGGAATGGAAAAAACCAGAAACCGTAGTAGTTGTCCCAAATCACGACCACGTGATTTAGGACAATCTTTTTTTAGAAAATAGGACGAACACAGAAACGTTATTATAGTCGCTCTACTGCAAAACTTTTTCTCGTTACATGTTCAGTCCGGGAACTTTTGAATCATACCTCGTATAAATAAACAAATACAAGTGATAACTTTTTATATAAGTTATTTATCAAATGCAGTTGTAAATATCTCCTTTTTAACACCCTTTTAAAAGCTTCACTTGTATGTAACAGAAGCTTTGAACTCAATTTTAACCCACTTTAAAAGGTTAGATTAATTCGAAATTTTGCTCTCTTGTCCAGACAATACAATAATTTTGTCCCATTGTGCTGATTAACGATTCCCCATTTTCAGATTCCATCTCGCATCTGGCGACTAATTTCAGATCCCATTTCCAGATTTGGCAACTAAAAGATAAAATTACAAGTTTGTTCGATTAACTATAAGGGTGTTTTTTAGTTTCTTAAAATTATAATTTATTAATTTTTGGCTGCAGATTGGTAATCACCATTGCAGACCTAGTATCGCATTGTAAATATATTAGTAATGATTTATGCAGGGCCGTGTGGAGTAATATTTCGGCTCCTCCTGCATCTCATTTTAGTGTTTACTCTCTTTAGGGTAGAAATGCTTCTCTCTCACGATTCGCTAGATGGTGGTACGTTTGCTCTAGAATTTTAATTTCTTTCTTCCTTTTTTTTCCTTCGCCTTTCAATTTTTTTGCGCCATAGGCACGGATCTAAGCGAAAATGCGGCCCTGGTTGTTACATCATTGATAGCAGACAGTTTAAGCTTCATTGTAAAGAATAAATTTAGCAATTTCATTGAGTTTTGGAGATTTGACAGCACGTTGAACACGGAAGACCAAACTGTTCATTTTTTTTACATAAAATTACTGTATTGCTTCCGTAAAGGCAAAAACGTTCATCAAGCTTGTGAACATTGCGTCAAATTTACGGTGAAGATGCTCTACAAGAACGTCAGTGCCAAAACTAATTCAAGAAATTCCGCATTGGCGATACTGATTTGAAAGATGCTCCTCGATCAGGAAAATTTATCCAAATTGATGATGACAAAATAAAGGCTTTAATCCAGCCCCCCCCCCCCATCTTTACGAAAGATTGCAGAGGCATTACAGACAAGTCAGAAAAGTGCATACGTCCACCAAAAGAAACTGAGATGTGTAAGAAAGCTAGGTGTGTGTGTGTGTGTTCCTCATGAACTAAAAGTTCATTTGACGACTCGAATAAACATCTACAATATGTTCACGAAACATGAAGAAAACGATCATTTTTTTAAACGAATGTTAACTCGTAATGAGAAGTGGATTGTTTACAACAATGTGGTGCGCAAATGGTTTTGGTCCTGAGTGGAAGATATGCAGTCAACGACTTTAAAAGCAGAACTTCATCAAAGGAATATTATACTCTCAGTGCGGTGTTTTTGAACCCCAACTAAGAAATAGAACAATCAATACAGATATGTACCGTAGGCAAATTGATAGTTTGAACGAAGCTGTCATCCAGAAACATTCGGAGCTCGTCAATCGTAAAGGAGTAGTGCTCCATCACGACAACGCGAGACTACACACATATATAGAAACCTGTCAAAAATTATTGGAATTTCGAAGGGATGTGTTACTCGACACAGCATACTTGCCTAACCTTGCGTCGTCAGACTTCCACTTATTTCGCTCTCTTCAAAACTTCTTACGTGAAATAATGTTAAATTCCGATGAGACTGTAAATCAGTAATTTTTTCAGCTTTTCACAAATAAAGACAGGTGAATCAAAAAGCTTACCGAACAATGACAAAAGGTCATCGAATTAAAAACATACGTGATCTATTAACCTTTTATATATATATATATACACACTAGCTGACCCGGCCCGGCTTTACCGAGGGTATAACTTAATCCCCATGTTAATTTCCTCCTTTCTTTCTGACGCCAGCACTTTTGTGTGGGTGTGACGCGTACGATGTGAGTGTATGGCCCGTGAGTGCGTGTCATAGCTTTCTCGTTTAACATTTTCCCTTCTCTTCACAAAATCAGCACTTCCAATATTATTTCTCAAAATTACTTTTACTTCTTTGTTTCTTTCCTCTCCGCTTAGCCCGGCGTTGCACGGGCTTTTACCAGTGAATAACTTAATCCCCATGGGAATTTCCTGTTTCCCTCAGGACGATAGTATTTATGTGTGTGTATGCGCGTTGTGAGTGATTTTTCTTCAACTATGACATTAAAACTCCCTTTTTCGAAATTTTTTCTTGCGTTGGTGTGGTGTGGTACTTAGGAGAGGTGGGTAAAAGCTTAGGTGTCGTCCTCGTCACTTGACCATGGTTGAAAATTTCGAGGTCCGTCGCTAAAAACCCTCGAATAGGCGAACAGTGCGAATTTATAAACCACTCACTCACTTTTCAATTCTTTCGTTGCAATTTTTTAGTCCCCGGAAACGAAAATGTAGCCTTTTTAAAAATAGTTGTATGTTGAAAAAAGACAGAAAAGTAGAAATTTTTCAAATTACAAAATTTTACTACTATTTTAAATCTTGAAGTAAAATTGTGAGGATATTTTTAAATGTTCGACACACGGGAAAAAAGTTTCATGCAATTATCTTTATAAAAGAAGAAATTATTAATGATTGTTTTAAGTATTTTGAGTGTTTTGTTAGAATTTGTTCAAAAAAGTTTGGCTTTTTATTTTTTAAATCACTTATTCTAAATTTTTAAAAATCATTTTTATTTAAACGCAACGATTTTGATTCATTTTAGAAAAAAAAAATCATAAAATATGCAAAATATCATTGTTTTGTAATAAAAAAAAAAGTTTTTTTAAAAAAATTCTTTAAAAAAAATAGTTTTCGGCATTTTATTTTTTTAATCACTGATTCTAAATGATCAATGAACTTTTTAAAAATCATTTTCATTTAAATTCATCTATATTTATTCATTTTAGAAGAAATCATAAAATACAAAACAAAATTATTTTATACTAATATTGATTAAAAATATTCATTTAGCAATTAATTGTGACATGCCAATTTAGTGATTTTTGATATATTAGTAACACGCAATTAATGAAGAATTTTTTATTTGAACATAACTTTTATTTTTTTCTAAGGAAGTTATGCTGATTTAACTGAATAATTCAAAAAAATGGGCGGATGAGCGGCTTCAGAAATGTATTGAATACATTTTGTCATCTTAATCTAACATCTATAATGATTTAATTTTGAAAATTGTCTAAAGAAAATATGACGAAAATTTTGAAGCAAAAATAACTTATTCACTCGCCAAATTTACTGATTTCCCCCTGTTTAAGGCAGAAACTTTTAGTGTAACCCTTGAGTTAGATGCGGTCGACGGTTAAACAGTTCAAAGGTCTTTCGCGCAAAACTATTTTTCGACTCCAAGGTTTGGCTAACTGTAAAATCGCGTATTTTTTATTATTTTTAGGGCATAATTTTTAAGTTAATGCTTTCAAACTTCACATATTAATTGTGCAAAAATAAAGTACTTTTAAATAAAAAGATGTACAAAAATTATCCGTAATTTAAATCCGTAATTTTTAAGAACTTTTTTCAATCTTCGTACAGATTACGGATAATATTTTTTTACACACGGAAATAAAGTTTCGTGCGATTATCTTCATAAATGACAGTTATTCAATATTAAGTTAAAATTTTGAGTATTTTTTAAAAAATCTTTAAAAAAAAGATTTTGGAAATTTTATTTTTTAAATGACTGGATCTAAAAGAGAAAGGCTTGAAGTTATTTAGTGTAGAATATCGTTTTAATAACACGAAAACAAATTCATACACAACAATTTAGGAATAATTTGCATAAAAACGCATCAGTTTTAACCCTTTTTTAAAAAATTCTAAAAATATCATTATTTTGCAAAAAAAATTATACCGTATTGTGGCGAAATAAATGATCTTTCCGATTCTGTAATTATTTTTTGTCTGATATCAACAGTAAAAATTGGATGGCAATTTTAAGATGGTGGAAAACGTCGGATCACTGCTCGGCCGAAACGGAATGGAAGTTCTGCCAAGTAAACAAACCGCAGGAGTAAGACAATTAGGCGTTTTAAGGTTTTTAATTAATCTTTTTAACTAATTACAGTATCGGAATGAAAAATAGTTTACATCCTATTCTCAGACCTACTGAATATACGCACAAAATTTCATTAGAATCGGTCTAGCCGTTTCGGAGGAGTTTGGTTACAAACACTGTGACAGGAGAATTTTATATATTAGATAAATTATGTTTGTATATATGAAATCGCTTCACTCCAACACCGTTCAACCCAGGGATACTCAACCCGCTGGGCCGCATACATATGTCAGCCATTTTATGCTGGGGGAGGAATGCTTTAAGATCAAGATAACATTGGAAATTTAAAATGTGGAAAATTCATCAAACTATTATAACTCCTTTAAAATTATTTTATTTTTATCACTAACACTAGATTAAAAGAAAATTTAAGAGAAACACTTCTCAATTTTTGCTTCAGTAAACGGTTTCATATGCTTACCAATAGGGTAACAAACTTCATGGGATGGCTTTGTTGCTGCCGTGACATTACCACTGACAAAATACTTTGTTGCTGTTGCAAAGAATATTCAATAAAGCCTTGAAAGCCTCTTGAACGAGATCTTGGGGGTAAAGTAACACTGAATGATTCCTGTTTATTGGTATTTTTAAATACAGCACTTTCGTGACAAATCAAAAAACAAGTACTGATCCATGTTTGTTTTTCACTACAAAACAGTCCACCTCGAAATCGAATATTTTTCGCTTGCAAGGTATAAAATATTGTTACAAATTGCTTCCACCCATAAAACTGTTGCTACTGTACTGTTGTCTGTTATCACTAACCGTATCAAATGGAAAAAGAATATCAATTCGCAGACGTACGACATCGACAGCAAAATTAATATAATTGATTCATTGCGAAAGAATTTCCCACCAAATTTTTAATACATTGTTCTTAAATAAGTGAATTTCTCAGAGCAATAGGTCATGACCGGGCCACTTAAAAAGGAGTAGTGGGCCGCATGCGGCCATTAGATCTACTGACTTAAAATTTAACAAATATAGTTTTTTTTTAGTTCAGCAGAGATATGCAATTTGCAATTCACGTAAAATTAACTCATTAAAAATTTCTTTATCCTTCAATCTGTATTGTTTAATTTTTCAATTAACCCTTGCGAAGAACGGGAATACCAGCTAGTATAAATATATGAAAACGCAATTACTTTTTACTCAACCCAATATAATTTCCTGTGATTTGTCGACAATTAAAGTAAACGAAAAAGCCACCTTACATAGCAGCTGTCGGGTTCTAAGTTCACCAGATATTAGGTGATTAAGATGATACAGCTTTATCAAAATTCACGTTTTGCTTATGCGAGTCGCATATTAACTTAAGCTAAGAATTTTCTTCGGAGCTGCTTACATGTTTTTACTGCCGCGGCTATCAGATATGAAAGCATAAATTTGGATTTTGCTTTCATATCCATGTTTTATATTGATTCACAGTTTGGTAAGCTACAACAGTGTCATATAAACCCCACACACACGGAATCTTTCTCTCTTATTTCCCATGTCGTCATTATAATCCATACCAAGTTTGGTGTCATTGCGGTTGTTAGATCTAGATACAGGTGGCTCTGACTACTGTAAATTTTAAAAAATTACATTCTATTTAGATAAATTTAAATTCCAATATGTAGAATCTCTATTGATAGTTAATCTTCAATGGCTGGTTCTATTTGTTACTTTTGCAATGAAGAATCCCAGTATTATATATTTGTACGCATTATAAGGTAAACTACATCAAATCTCGCAAGCCTTAGAAATGTTTATTTTAATAACTTTTTAAGAATAAAAATTTTACTAAATATTAAATGCTATCAACTTATAAATTAGAAAAATTAATCATGTAATTATTTAAATCGCATGGAGCTATAAAATTTGAATCTTACGGGAAATATTGCTACGAAATGTAAATGGTACAAAACAGCAAAGATAATCCTTAACACACAGGGGAGAGAAAATTAAATATACACTAGCAGAGTTATAATAATATACAAATTTTCAATTCGTTATTACGAAACTTGTCTGCACTTTAGTCATCAGTGGTACATTGCAATATTTGTACATTACAGGACGTGTTTGGAAACTAAGCACAGTTTTGGAAGGACTTGAGAAAATATTTTTTTATGCGAAACAAAAATTTTTTTACATGAAAGAGCATGAAGGAAACTATTTTTCTACGTGTTAAAACCACCATTGCGCAGACATTTGTCTTATCGGGAAACCAATTTGCCATCATCTTCAGTGAAAGATACCGCCATTGAAAAGAGTCACTGCTGAACAGCGGTTTGTATGTTGTCATCGTAGAAAATGCCCTGTCTGTCTCAGAACACGATGCACATGATTCTTCATGCAGACAACGTTGTGTTTGAATTTTTGTCTTTTGAAGGACGATGAGAACACTATCACAACGTCACAATTTTTTTAGGAATTATTTTGCCCTTTTCGTTGTATTGGGTAAGAAATGTCAAAAAGCACTGCCAATTCATTTCGTTTTGTGTGTTATCAGGGACGACTTAAGGCATGGGCCAACTGGACCCGGACCTCGGCGGGGGCCTCGTTTCGATCTCTACTCTGTCAATAAGATCATGATCCGGATAATTTTAATGGTCAAATTTTATTCTCATACATGTTCTTCGAAAAACGGGGAATTTCTCAAACAGCGTGTCAACTGGCAAAAGTGGTAAGTCTGTTTTATTATGTAATGACCACACACATTGTCCATGTCTAGGCATAATACCATAAACAATCATTCACCTCATTTAATTGAAATGCGGCCATTGGTCGAGCCAGTTTGTTGCCTATATTTTTGAGATTGTGAGTCATGCACATTTGTTTCAAATTATCGTTTGAACGAGTATTTGACATTGCATGCTATGTACTGTCTACTTTTGCATGGAGGCACAGGGCCTCAAAACATCTTAAAATTTCTCAGAGCCTCAAGACGCCCTTTGTGTGTTTTATAACTTTATTTCTCACCGTAAGAGGGAGAGCCACCAGATATATTCTTGTGACTGTGAAGGACAGTATAAGTAAAGCATTTTTCAAACAGTACAGGCCGTTAATTTTCCGTCGCATTCATTGTGGAAATCCATAAGCTTTTCCGGAACCCAATTTGCGAAAATTTAAGTGATTTCTGACAATTTCATACAAAACAGTTTTTTAAATTTGTGGCAACTCGTCACAAAGCAATCTAATTGAGAATCATCTGTTTTCACGAAATTTCTCAAGCATTTTTTGAAACCAAACGATCACTGATAACAGAATGTTCCCTATTCCGTCATAAGCGTTGGCACGCCCATCATTGAACTGTAAAACCCTCTTTCTCTCCATTCATTTTCACCATAAATCTCTAGAAGTAGGCGATTAATTTCAAATTCCTTGTATTCGAAAGAATGATTACAGAATGCACTTAAGAGTTGTCACTCATCTTAAACGCTCACTAACGCAATCCAGTTGTAATGGCTAATTGGGCCAACATACAACCAGAGACACGTGTGCACAAACGTTGCGGTAGAAGTAAACGGTACTTAGTTTCCGGATACGCCTCATATTTATGACACTGCAGGGTCAATATAATCGTTCATTATCTTATCAGCAGACGCTAGTCGATAAGAATCAGATTCTGCAATTAACATATTATTTACCTAATTTTAATAAATTTCAAAACATAAGTTTCGAACTCGTTCATGTAATTTGAATCAGTACATAAATTTTTACATAAGTTGTATTGTTACCTGTATACATTACCTGATATTACGAGAACTTTCTTTAGTTATCTTTCTCGTCGATATCAAAACACGACCGATTGTAACAAGCATTTAGTCGAGAGATTACGAGCGCCATTTAACATAGTTGACCGATAGTTCAAGGCGTTGGCAAATCGCGACTCAAGCTTTAATCAAGTTGGTAGTCTTCATGAGAGAGAAACCATGTTATCTGAATTGGTGAGTTTTAAAAAATTTTTAAGTTCAGTATTCTAACTGATATTTAATTTCATCTTTTGATAATTTAAATTTTACTACAAGTAACAAATTACTACAGGGATGGCCAACCCACGTGCCACGGCGGAGTTGTAGCAGTGGCACGTGAAGACTTACTGAAAAAAATAGTAACAAATAACATTTTATTTACAGTAGAACCTGCTTTTGTGCTGTCCTTTTTTATACGATTTGTTTTGTGCGACCTTTTTTATGCGGCATATGAATTTCAACGGTTTTGGTGCCACTGAAATATTTTCTATCCATGTACAGGTGGCGATCGAGAATATTAAGGCCTTCCAGCAAAGTCAGGTTTTGCCTTTAATATTTTATAGTCGTTGGGGAGGGGGGATGACCAGAGTGCCTAGCTCTTTCGAGCTTTAACCTCTCATCATTAGGATTTTGAATGACTGTAATGTTATGACTGCTGCCCTTTGTCAATGTTTTATAAATTAGGTAGATACGTACTTGGCGTTAGTTAAGCCTTAGGCCCCCTAGAGTACTGAGCCCCTCCCCTTGCGATGCGGGGGTGTATGTTACGCCACTGCAATGTACATATATACACTTCAAGACTATGTTCATTTGTTTTTAGCAGTCTCCCGACAATGCACATTCAGTTGTTTTCTCTCAACAGCCCGCGCTTGATTGAAGACAAAGCTTTCAATGACAGTATCAATAATTTGATAGATTATGAAGACGGACAAGAACAACCGGATTCTTTGAGAGCGGATAAAATATATGCAGGGATACAGCTTTCCTTCAAATTGGAAAGCATTTTCAAAATAGATACCAATCCCAAAAGGAATATGAAATTTCAAAAAAGCTCCGACCATGCATATCTGGTTATCGTGACATTTACAAACTGACCAATCAACTTCCGTCGTAAAAATTTATCTCTTACTTTAGAGTGCTAAAATATAAATCAATTGAAATTGTATCTTCAAGTGACGAAAGCGATTTTGAACTAATTCATCACAAGAAGATAAGCGCTTTGGATTACCATACGTAGCAGTGAATTATGTATGTGCATTTTGAAAACTTCTCCATGTATATACAATGAGAAACTCAATGTTTTTAAAAAATGTTTCCATGTGTAATTTAATTATTTATTTTGTTATGGAAATACTTTCAGATAAATTTCGTAAATAATTGGCGTATTTTCTAAGTGCGACATTATTTATGCGGTTCTTCTCCCCACCGCATAAAATTTTTTTCTCTAGTATTTCGACGAATTTGTTCGTTATATGTAAGAATTATGAAATTTTCGAATATTTTTTTGTGCGGTCCCTATCTACCGCACAAAAACAGGTTTAACTGTA
This sequence comes from Trichonephila clavata, assembly GCA_019973975.1. NCBI lineage: Eukaryota > Metazoa > Arthropoda > Arachnida > Araneae > Nephilidae > Trichonephila > Trichonephila clavata. The sequence continues at coordinate 208,673 of BMAO01031313.1, forward strand.
TTTGCAATTTTATTGAAATGCAATCGTCTGAAAAACAAAATAAATAAAAAATAACAGCCATCGAAATTTATTTTAAATAAACAGTGAATTACAATAGAAAATTATTATGTATAGAATACTCATCATTCTTGTGAGCGTTGGCTTTCCGAAGGAAAGCCTCCGAAAATTTGTGTACAGGCACAATCATCTTATGTATTTATACTAAAATTACAATTAAAATCTCGCGTCAAAAATCAATATACCTCTCAGAGACACTTCAAAATTTCCTTATTCAAACATCAACAAAATCCACCAAACATGAAAAAAAAACAAAAATCAAGAATGTTCACCAAATAGTTACTAACTACCCTTAACCATAAATCAGCGTACACTTACAAAATCAAACTTTTAAAGATCTTTTATTGTGAGATAATTGCACCAAGTCGTGTTTTTGAATAATTATAAGCTCCCATAACTATTTATTAGGAATTTGGGATGACTGCTTGTGTGATTCTATGGCAGGTAACACAAAAAGAGATCGATATATTACTGAGAGGAAGATCATCATAGATCCTAAGAAAAGGGTGATATCTTAAATATATCACTGAAACTGTTAATAGGAGCCACATTCATTGATTCAAAAAGTGTTCATTAACTACAAATTAACTGAAATTTTAACGTACAATTCAACATCAGGCCAACTGCCTGCAATGTCACCTCGAGAATCTAGCTTTTTTATATGACGGATATGAATACGAATCTTACTTTCTGTAAAAATAAATCAAAGACTAGAAGCTTCACAAATAGCTTAAAGTGATGTTGAGATATTCCATAAATTTGTGATTTTAACCACAGTTTGAAGAAAACTGAAAAAGGATGACTAATCATGGCCGAGTTGCACTGTCTGTCTAATGAACAGAACTAAGAGAATAATCTATGCCCAAAACACCCAAATATAACACATAAATTTGGAAAAATTTAATATATATTCAGTTGAAAATAATTTTTGTACCAGCATCAGAAAAGGATAAAAATATGTCAGTAAAAATTCCTGTACAGATCTTAAGAAAGATAATCTTTTTCTGACTATGAAATATGGAGGAGGAGGCATAATGGTTTGGGGTGCATAGGAAGACTTTGGGTTGGTAATCTGGGATTTATTGAATCAACAATGAACAAACTTGATTACTAGAACATATTGAAGTAAAATATCAAGGAAAATGCCCCAAAACTTCAGTGAGTGATGATTTTTACTTTCAACAGAACAATGATACCAAGCAAATGGCTTACATAGTGAAGTCATGGCTGTTATTCCATGTTCCAAACTTATCACATAAGCCATTCCAGTCCCCAAACATAAGCACAATACAGCATTTGTAAGTTTTAGTCGAGAGGATCATCAGAGAGTATGTATTAACATTCAAAGAAATGCTCAAATTTGTCATAGTAGAAGAAATTGAACAAAATAACCACAGAAGAGACAACTAAACTAGTTGAATCTCTCCAAATATGTTGAGAGAGGCTATAAAAAGAACTGAATGACTTAAAAAGTATTACCTTTTAGATACAATCCATTATCGCAAAGGTTTTTAGCAAAGCGTACACAGACTTTAGGCATACATGAATTGTGTTTTTCTCAAGTTATAAATATTTGTATTATTTTATGTATGTGATTGTTACTTAAATTATTTGAATATACAACCTAAAGTTGTATTAATTCAGAAAGACTCCATTTAATTAGTGATCTTTGCACGAATAGGGAAGATGATTGTCTTGGTATACAGACTTTCGGTGGCAAGTGTATGTAAATGATTTGCAAACTAATTTCACATATCCCAATATTCTATGCACATTAAGAGTACATTTATTTCCATTGATAATTTTTTATTAAGGAAAAAAAAAGATTCCATACTTTTTTTCTCGTTCACTCTGGTTGAGCAGATTGCATTAATTGAATACTATTTACACTTAGTTTAATTACAACATTTATATTAAAAAATATATATGTCAGAGTTCACTGCACTCAGTAATTAATGTCCATGGAAAGCTGCAACGATGTTAATAGTCTGAACATGACCGTTCTCGTTAATGTCTGAGATATATCTTTTCACCCTAAAATTTCAGCGTGGAACTGATCTTGCCACGTTCTCCAAAAATTTCACAATATTTTTTATCTATTGATTACTGGATGACCTAGCTGAACATGAAAACAACACCTGCAATCACAAGTTCTGGTGAAGACCAATGGAATGTGTCTTCCATCCTCACATTACCCTCGAAACTTTTGTATAAGGATTAGTTGACATCCTCCACACATACCAGCTGCATGCTAGTCAATTTGTTTGCTGGAATTTGAAAATCACTGCACTGTCATTCCTTAAGTGCGGTTGGCAACAGATTCATGCCTTTTTAAATAAAAAGCTATGCTTAATAGAATGATTTTAATAATTATACAAGACTTCCGTCAACTTGTATAAAACCTATGGCAGCAAATGTATACATGTAGAGGAAATGATATATTATACATTTCCACGATGAATGTAATCAAGTACAAAAATGGTTTTTCAGTTAATGGTACAGTTAAGGGAACATGGTACAATTTAGGCAAAAATTTTTAATTGAAGGATTTTCAAAAGTTTTTTGGTTGCCTCCTATGTAAAACGGATTTTGTACTCAAAATTTCATAAAAATCTAGACATTTTATTTTTTAAGGAAAAAACTTCAAATTTGTTAAGTGATTTTAAAATGCTATTCCTCCTACAAAAATTTACGTACACGCATGAAATTTGATTTACAAGTACCTCAAACTGTGCATAACAAAAGTTGGTATGGGGTTTGCGATAACATGATTGGTATTCATACAATACCTCTTTTTATGAATCCATATTGAAAATTCCTTAAAAAATGTACAAATTCTGAGTTTAATTATCTTTAAAAATATAAGTACCGTAATTTCGCACGTATAGTCCGCAGACACGATTTTATATAAAAAAATTTCAAAAATCGTCAGATAGTCCGCGGACTATACGTCCGAAATTACGTTATTTTAATACGGCAATATTAATGTATTTTAGAAACAAAGAACTAAGTATAAATAGAAAAAAAGTACTTCCTTACTAATATACCTTCAGAAATAAAACGATAAATACAAATAAAAAACAGTGCTTACTAATTAATCATATATTAATTAATCACACATTTTACTACAATAACGAAAACCTTCAAAGTCCGATTCATCGGTATCAGAATTAAACAGTTCTAATATATTTTCGGGAAGAGTGTCCGAAAGTTCATTTTCAGCATCACTATCTTCACTGTCAGTGATTTCCTCGCTTTCACTAACAACCCCGATCATCGGCAGTTCACGACAGCGTGTTTTTTAAATTTCAACGATTTTAACCGTGAACAACCAGCGTATTATCCGCACTGGTGGATAGTCCGCAGCTTCAAAAATTCGCATTTTAAACACAGATAGTCCGCGGACTATACGCGCGAAATTACGGTATTGCTTTGATTCAAAAATGCGTACCAACTTTTGTTACATGTACTATTAGCAATAGGTAAAAAAAAATTCAAAGCTTTTGGCACAAGAGAAAAAAAGCCTTAGCATTTTAAAAGAATACAAACTAGTTATTTTATCTTTCCAAGATAAGTAAGTTTAAAGTTTTGATTCGCCATAGGGATGTGAATAAAAACGAAAGCAAAAGCTATCATAATTCTGTGTTTTTTTAGTTTAGAGCTTTCAAATTTTGTCAGGTTATAGAAAAGTATCTAAAGAATAGTTTAAGCTAAAAAAATTAAATTTGATTTTTTTGACAGATTTTTGTCAATTGATTGTATTGTGTCTCCTTAAATGTTCACTAAAGTTGCACAACAAAATAATGTGAAGGTTATTGGCGACAAATCTCGGAATTTTGAGCCTTGGTCAAGTGATGAAGACAACACTAGAACCGGCACCCTCATTCCAAACTTTCATACCTCGCCAATGGAAAGGCTTTGACAACAGATTTAAAGAGTGTCAGCCCTCTTCATGGCACTAGGGATCGTGACATGCTGGCCACGAGTTCATGATTATGACCACCAAGCTACCACATCCATAGAGTTTCAGTCAAATATGCACTTTAGTTTTGTCATCATTCTTTGAAGGTGGTTCAAACAAGAGAAAAACTAAGTCTAAATTATTAAAACCAGCATTTGTATCGATTCCTTCATCATGTTCTAAAATTTTATATTTCAATTTTGGAAGTAAAAAAAGTATTCAGTAGCAATGAAAAAAGTTACAAGTCAAAGATAATATGGATAATTAAATATGATACTAACTATAATTATTGTCATCACAATATTGATATCATTGCCTATGACTCAGTAGTAATCATTTAAAGACCAATAATGATGCAAATCACTAATTAAGAATAAACATCAAAGTTACAATTCACAAAAGATTGAAAGATTTTTTTTATTAGAATGCAAGGATTTAACAAAATATTTTGGTGTAAAAAATTCATAATAGACAGTTTTTCAATTTGTGGATGGACAGAATAAAATTACAAAACCTTGAAGGGGAAAAAATTAAACGTTGAAGTAAAATTAAAGAATATTGTGGATTAAAAAAAATGCAAACAAATTTCAAGTATTTTGTACTCTTTTTAGTTTCTATTACATATTTACATTAATCAAAATAAAACTATGTAAAACTCAATACAACTATGATAAAATATACCCTATTGTTATTAGAAAGCATTAAGATTCAAAGAAAATTAAATAACAACCACATTTTCCAATTTTCTACCAAGAAAAATGTTTTACTTTTTTACATCATTTTGTTGTGAATAAGAAAAGACCCTTTCAATCTATATTCAATTATTACAACAAATGTATCGCAAAATTTTAAACAGATTCAAGCATTTGACGGATTTTTTTTGGAATAAATAACTCTAGTATTATAACTAACCAAAATTTAAAAAAAAAACTTCAATTACAGGAAATTTATAAAATCGTTAGCATACATGAAATAAATCTCATGTGAATCAAAATAGACATTTTAAAGATTATCTTAAACTCAAATTTAAGGATTTTGATGTCAATTTTAAACAAAAGAAAAGTTTCTAAAGAAATGCATAAATGTTACGTTGAGTAACAATAATCTAGTATCACCATAAAGTATAATTGAGATTTTTTAGAAAATTTTTGCAATAAATGAATAATCATAAAATTCTGATAACCAGATGAACTTTCTAAATACATTGAAATTCTGCACAAAATAAAAGTTTTCAACAAATTAAACTGATTATTATACACATCCAACAAGAAATACTTCTTTAAATATTCATTTAGTCCCAAGTGCTGTAATTTTTTTACCTGAATACTTTACATATCCAAATTAAACTTATTAATTTAAAACAAATTTAAGGTAAAATTAATCAAAGCCTTAAACTGAAGTAGACAAGATTCTATACATACAGGGTCAGATTTCCTGTTAGGACAACACATGACTTAGGAGCACGGTCAGTAATGAGTGTTAATTAATGCAGCATTATAAAGCAACACAAGAGCTATTGGCAATGGACCTTGTAATTTTGAACCAAGGTCAAGGGACACGGACGTTTCCTGAGCTGGACCCCCCCCCCCAGCAGTCAATAAATTTTTAACATAAGTTTTTCAATTTAAATACATACATCTTTCTCAAAGAAAGTTAAAAACAAAACAAAAAAATGTTCTAAACTTATGACAACACAATGAATTGAAATGGCTTATTGGATTTTTCGAAGGAGCTCCCATGCGTGGGTCTATTGTATGATCATATCAATTTATTTTAACTAGCTTACTTAAGAGCACCGCATCAGACTGACCACCTGATAAAAACATCCGATCATGCACATCAGTGCCCAAGGTCACGTAAACTGCGATAGGCTCAGAAGGTCTTCGCCCTCATGGGCTTTTGTTGCGCCACTGAATTTAGTTTACTTAAGTGCACACAATGCTTTTGATTCTTACTTTAAAGCTGCATCATTTATCAAATAGTTTTAAGAGGTTTGTAATTATTATTTTATACCTAGAATGAAGTGGATGAGATTGCAAAAAATAGACTTTCATTGCTACACAAAAGTCAACAAGCTATGACATCCAGAACACTGAAAAAAAGATTAATTTGTCATCATAGATTATCTGAAGTACCTCAAAAGTGACAAAACCTACAAATCAGGAGGTTCAAGGTGTATTCATCAGGCAAGAAAACCTGAAACAACGCTCATGGCAGCTTTTAGGGAATGGTACCATTTAAAATACCACCAACTTGAAAAATATTTGAATTAATATTTTGGTAGTTGCCGAAAAAAAAGGCCAATAGAGCTGTGGGAACAGTTTAAGATATTATTAGTATAAAGTAAAAGCACTTTTCTGAAAATAAAATATACAAGGGGAGTGAAAAATGTTTTCATCTCAAGAAACTTCAATTTGATGAAACATATGATAGTGAAGTACATTTAAAGAGTCAAGAAAACTTTCAAATGGTCTGAAAATCTTTAAGAAAAACTTGAGAAAAGGTTAATTGCTTATAAATATTTAGATGAAAAATTTCATGTCCTTGCAAAATTCTGTTCAGTGGCTTTTTTAGAACTTACAAGTCAAGAAAAGAAACCCGCATCTAATATGAATATAGATATCTTCATCAATAATAATTTATCTCTCTCAATTCATAATTGAGATATAATTACAAATGTTTGCCTGCAAGTCAGAGACTAAAGTTCAAAGTTGAATGCCCACGCACTTTAAGATAAAGTAGATCAAACAAGATCTACCAACTTAAAAGAAATGATTGAAGCCTTTCCATAAATAAGAGCATAAAGAAAAAAATTCTAGAAAATTTATTTAAGCGGGTATGGAGAGTCCTGCATTACATTGCACATAAAATAAACAATATTTAATTGGATGCATTGAATATGATTTTTTTAGTAGACAAGGGGGGGGGGGTGGAAATTATTCCTTTAACATAGTGTTTATTAACATTGCACTGTAAAGCAACACAAGAGCCATTGGTGATGGACCCCCAAATTTTACCATGGTCAAGTGACGAGGATGACACTTGAGGCAGCAAATCCCTATCCAAAGTATCTGATGACCAAGCCAATGGAAAGACTTTGTGCTATGACAGATATAACATGCATCAACCACTTTACACAGGGGTGTCTACAACAGCACTAGGGCTTGAATTCATGACACGTCTACAGCAAGCTCGTAACCATGACCACTACAGTAAAACATGCCGCCCATCTGGTATTTTGGTTAGTGATACTGACTGCAGTGCCATAGAGCCTGGGTTCGAATTCCTGGAGAAATCATGGATGTTTGTAAATGTATAGCACTTTGGTGGCATGGGGGTACTTTAAATAGCAGTTGAGTCACAAGTTCTCTCATAAGGTAGTGGAAGATGAGAGGTGGGAAGCCCCTGACCCCCCCCCCCCAGGATGTTCTCCCTCCAAATTGGGGTGGAAACAAGCAAAATTGTAATGTCACCTGCATGGTGTTCAAAGCTACAGCTAATGACAGGTGTACAACTTAGCCCATTGCCATGATGAATTTTGTGAGCCTCGATCTGGCCTTTGCCAATCAGGTGGCATTAGCAACAACAGGGTAACATGTTGGCTTCCTTTGGCCTAAGGTGCAGAAGTGTGTAAGTCCATCCCTGTTTATATATCTGAAATATTTTAATCTATAACAAATATTTAACAAATTTAAAAAAAAAAAATAGATTTTTTTTGTTTTTTGCTGCATTTTCAATTTAATGCACACTTAAGAAAATTGCATTCCTTATTTTTCTGTATTTTGATTTTTTATAAATACCTTGTGAGCTTTTTAAATACACTAAGTTATATATGTACATGCATCTAAATTAAGTTCCTACAGAATACATCTTAAAAGGAAATACATATATATATATATGTGTGTATATATATATGACTTACAACCCTATTCAGGAAAATAGTTATTTATTGTAAAAAATAATTTATATCAGAAGTTAATAATAAGCATAATAAAGAAAATTACAAATTTAAGTTACAAAAAAATTATTTCATCAAAATTTATTTTAAGACACGCATCTTTTTTTTTTTTTTAAAAAAAAAAATTATTATTTTGAGTCATTTTATAAGAAATAATGCAAACTTTTTTTAAAAAAAAATTAATTATGCATTTAATTTTGTGATTCCTGCATACTTGATGCAGTGTCAAAACTACAAAATCCATCACAAAATTACAAACTGCACGACAGAACTGAAACGATATTTGATTACAGTAAGCAATAGAGAACTAATAATATACAAAATTGGTACAAATGTGTGATTCAGAAGAAAGGTAATGGAAAAAAATGTAATTATTGGACAGTTATAGGAAAAAAAATTTAGATTGCAACATTTAAGAGAACAGAATGTGATGTAATTTAACATCAGTACTTGTTATAAATAATACATAAAGAATCCACCTTATGTCTAACAAGTAAACATGTAAGATGTAATCACAAATATTTTTATAGAATTAAGAAAGAAATTAAAAATTTATTATGAATATATATAATTTCAATTGTCACTAATGCAATCCACCCTTCAATGGTTTTACATCTAATTTCTATTAAGGCTTTTGATTGCAAGATCATAAATTTGTTTTTAAAGGTATAAGAAACACATCTAGATGTTTGCATCAAATGATAAATTTACTTCTTGTACATTTATAAATTTCCTAACATAATGCAGAAATCTGCTGTAAAATGTAGTGAAAATTTTGAACTTTTAAAAAAGAAATTTAGCATCTTTATTTACATAGCAAACAAAAATAGTTATAAAAAATAATTTAAATCATTCTAAGCTATACATTGAATAAAATTTAATTTATTCAATTCTTTTTCCTAGTATTAAGTTTTAAAAAACAGCCATCGAAGGCAGGAAGGGGGAGGTAATAGGAATTCAAACAATATTGTGAATATCAATGTTAAAATATCTAGCATCCTGTAAATATATGCTGTGCTTTTAAAAATTCTTAAGTTGAATAATGAGTTTTTTTTAAACATACATGTCTATAGTTTATATATAAACAAAAGACAAGGAACATCAGAATTAATATGAATCATTCATACTAAAATTATATCTTAAGAAAACAGTGTTATTCAATTACTGATGTTCTGGAAATGACATTGAAAAACATTTTAAATCATTCAAACCAAAAAAATTTGTAGAGAAAATATTCAATATTAGTAATACCTTCATGAAAAGAAAAATTTTAAGTAATTTACAAATAAAACTTTAAATTCAAAAGACTAGACATAATTAAGCTATCATAATAGCCAATTTACAGCAAAATACTTTTATTGAATTTAGCCACAACATTACATTTGCAACTTAACTGAGTATTCATACATTTTTACATTACTATCTTTTAGAAAAAGTCGGGGGGGGGGGGAGGTTATATGTTTCAATTCTACAAAAATAAGGGTAACAAACAATTTAGATTATAATAATTACTAGAATTCTAATATTTTGTAAATATACTAGATTATTGATGTTCCACTATGTACGTTATAAAATTGAATAATAATGATTAAGGGGACATTGCATGATTTACACAAATTTTTTTAATTTAATGACTTTCATAATTTTTTTTGGTTGCCTCCCATGTGCATGCATGATGTAAAACAGATTTGGTGCTCAAAATTTCATAAAAAGCTAACAATTTTATTTTTTAAGGGAAAAATTTGAAACTTATGAAGCGATTTTAAAATGCTACTCCTCCTACAAAAATTAACGTACATATATGAAATTTGATTTACAAGTACGTCAAACTATGTATAACAAAAGTTGGTATGGGTTTTGCGTAACAAGATTGGTATTCATACAATACTTTTTATGAATGCTTATTGAAAATTCCTTAAAAAATGTCTAAATTTAAAATTTAATTATTTTTTAAAAAATTAGCATTGATTTGATTAAAAAATGCATACCAACTTTTATTCCATGTACTATTAGTAATAATAGAAAAAAAGCCTTAGCATTTTAAATGAAGACAAACTAGTTATCTTTCCGAGATAAAATCAGTTTAAAGTTTTGATTTGCCATTGGGATGTGAGTAAAAACAAAGGTAAAAGTTATCACAACTCTGCATTTTTTAAAACTTGAAGCTTTCAAATTTTGTGAGTTTGTAGAAAAGTATATAAAAAATAATTTAAGGCTAAAAAAATTAAATTTGATTTTTTGACTGATTTTTGTCAATTGAATCATACTGTGTCCCCTTAAAAGAAAATATAAATTTATTAAAAAAATATCATGATTGATCAATTGACTGTTTATAAATAAATATTGCATTTGGAAATAACATATGAACTATTGGCAACATATTTTGTAATTCTGAACACAGTTGGGTGATAAAGACGACACCTGAGCTAATACTCCCTTCTCCCAATTTCCATATATCAATAAGACAGATTTAAGATGCATCCACCTCATTATTCAGTAAGTTTTATTTATGGACTCATAACTCAAACCCGCAGCTTGCTCAAACAAAGTCTACTATGAGCTCAGGACAATGACCACTTTGTTACCATGACCACAAAACAAATAATTAGTCAAAAAATTAAAAATAGAAAATAAAGTTCAAAGAAAAAATTAATGTGAATATAATTTTAAGGGGGGGGGGATCCAGCATTAATATTTACAATAAAAAAAATAATAGTTACAAAATACAAAGAGTTATTTTAGTAAACTTGAAATGAAGCAACATACAGTAAATGTTTTGTTATCATCAAGCATCATTTGACAGCAGTTTGAAATATAAGACTTACAAATAAAATAATTTGTCATTATGAGTTTATTGATTTCAAATTTTTTAAAAAATCAAGCTAAAAAGATAATACTAGAGCATCTTGCAAAGTAAATTTAAATATAACAATGCTATTTGTATGAGAGAGAGAAAAAATTAGAAAAAAAAATTGCAGATGCTTATTTTGTGAATTTAAAAAAACACACCTTAAATCAGATAATTCAAAATGTCCATAAATGATCACAGAAATTAGAAATTGACCCCATACATAAAAAATTCAACCAATTTTTATAAATTTCAGAATGAAAGTAGATAATACTTACACAAAAAAAATACAATTCTAAAACATGCATAAATGCAACAGAGGTTGAAATCTTTTAATTTAATAAATCAAATAATCAAAAAGGAAATCCTCTCAGAAGCTGTTAGCTATTGCAACATTTCTCACAACAAAGCAAGTTGAAAGAAATAAGAAGAAAAAAAATCTGTTCCTTAGCAAATATATATTTCTTTCTTTGCAAGAAACTTGACAGCATTCAGATTGGGAAGGTCAGTATTCATATAAATAATATTTTTAAATCCTACGGATGAATTGAGAATCATGCCATGTAGATGAAGACATTTATATTTTCTTTGTCCCTTTTCATGTATTTGTGCTCAATGAGCCACTCAATCTGCTCCTTTATCATTTTTTTCGAAGGTAGAAACATATTTTTCAAGATTTCAACCAGTTCAGTTTGTAATTGTGCATTGGTGATTCGCTTGCGCATCTTCATTATTTTCACTATTGCTTCCTGTAAATAGGGGGAGAAAATAGGTAATTAATACAGTGTCAACATTAATAACACAAAATCACAATGTTTTTTTTTAATACAATAGAAATTTTTTTTGGAAAAAACTAATGAATTTGCCTTGCATCAGTACTTTAGAAACAAACATGAAAAATATGCACTTCATAAATAGTGAATATAGGTAGTTTATTTCGAGAATAATTTTTTGGGAGATAGGGGGGGGGGGCAATTTTCAAGAAATTCGAAGATTTAAAATTTATTTTAAACACTTAGCCAAAAGTCATTAAATTCACTTTTAAAAAACTTTATATAAAATTTATACCCCACCACAACCAATTCACTTTTTTTTGTACCTAGATTAAAAATTAAATTCAATACATAGAAGAATAAAGGAAAAAGCAAAAGAAATAAGAGATATTCTGAAATGTGAATAGTTTCTTACCTGTGTCCTAAGGATTCTAAGTTGAACAATGCTTTCATTGTCCTCTTCTTTACTTTTTTCTGTAGAGAGTTGTAGACGACCTACTAAATTCAATTTCCCTCTTTTCTGAGCCTTGTTGTTCTTTCTGTACATAAGATATTAATTATTAGAAAATACAAAAGATATATTGTGATACAAAAAAAAAAAACAAGTTGCTTTTGTTTTTAAATGACAATATTTTTCGACATTTTTATTCAAATGCATTATAAAAATTTTACAAAAAACAAGTGTATATATATTGTAGCACATTATATAGGGGTTTTATAACCCTAAAAATAAAGTTATATTTATTCACTTTTTATGGACAAAATTGCAGATTCTCAAAAGTAAAGACGTACTCAATACATACTTTGACGTATATACATATTCAATATCTTACAAAATACTTTGCTACAAAGAATAAATTGAATTTTTTTAATAGTATCCTACTTAAAAATTAAAAGAGCTGCAAAAGTACTCAAATATTTGCCATCTTGATACACAATTCTAAGTGAATTTTCTTTACAGTGCCTTTCCAATTCTGATAAAAAAGACCAGCTAATATACAGCTGGTTTTGTAGAACTAGATGACATAGTCCACATAAATTCTGAAGGAAAAGTCAAGACTTGATTTGATGAAAGTCTGTTCTCCTAAAACTTCACATAAACCTGCTCCAGATCTCTTGTGACTGCAAATCTGATGCATCCATTTCAGCTGCATCAAGCTCCATTTTCAGCCAGGCACCCAGAAACTGATAGCCGAAGTTATGAATCATGAAGAATATTGTGGTGTGTGATTTTTTGAGAGGTAAGACCAAATCTATTCCACTTGTAAACTTGAGAATCTTATTTGATCGGATTGTGATTTGATTGATTACCCGGCATGTAAATTTAAAGCCTTAATTGGTTTTGATTTACTGAAGTAAAAATATCATACACACTAATTTTGCTTTTAATTTTAATTGTATTAATGTTTGATGGCATCACTGTCTACTTTTTAAGGTGGCCCGGCATGTCCACAGGAGCATCATGTTAAATTGCATAAGTTTATATACCTTTTTCTCAAAAACTACTTACTTCTCATGAATAAAATTTTTATAGTAGATTATGTGTACTATCAATAACACTTTAAAGAAGGGTTTTGTCTTTTAGTAAAAAATTAAATTAATTATGAATTTTTAAAAAATTGTCCAACTCCCCCCCCCCCCTAAAATTTAGTTTAAAAAAGTCATACCTGAAAAAGTTTGCAATACATATATCTAATTCCCTCCATTAAAATGTGTAAACATGTTAAAAGTCTACTCACTAAAAATTTGAGGATTATATGATTAGTAGTTTTTGAGAAAAAAAGGTACACAAAGTGAAAAATATTACATTTTGAAAAAAACAGACTTTAAAGTAAAAATTTGTAATTTTTTTAGCATTTACTTTTTTTAGTACTTTCCATAAGCATATTAAGCATTTGTTTTACTCTCTGCTCATACAAAAGGCTCTTCTAATTTTCTTTTTTTCATTATTTTGAACAATTTTGCCTTTTTTTTGGGATCTTAAGATGCTTTCGTTTGGCTACACGAATCATACGTGTATCTAGTTTTTTGAAGCATGGCATACATTTATAACTTGGTTCAATATCACAATGTTTTAAGATCATTAATTTTGCTACATGACTCATATTGAACTGTACAATAGACATATTTACCCCAAATTTTAGATTTTTTAACTCCACGAATGTACATCTTGGGATCACTGACAGTGACTATTTGGTGTTATTAACTGACTCATTTGGGTTCTGGGTCTTTCCATCTAAACATTTTTAATAACATAGGATCACCTTAAATCTCTAAAAAATGGCTTCATTCAATTCATTGTGGTGTATGTGTTTATGATCATAGTGCCTTTCGTTACATTCAGCTTGTCTTTTGAAACTTGTATCAGGCATTTATAATTGGAGGACAGTCCACGTTGAGGGCTCTTGTTTGGAGACAGAAGATGAAAATAAACAGCCCAAACAGCAGTTTTCATGCTGTGTAGATCATTGATATTATTTTTAATAGCCACACCATAATACCTTTGAATTTTTTATATTAAAAAGTCGGTGAATCGGTTACAACCTCTTAGGCTTTTTCGATCACTTAACTTTTTTTTCTGTTTCACTTTTAAGATCTAAAAGACGTGTACCCATAAACTTTTGGATAAGCCCAATACACTCTAATTTTTCCACTTGAACATCATATGGATTCACAATCATCAGAAACTTATACAAGGGGAAACACAGGTGCTCCGAGCAGGGCTCATTTGATGCGCATCAAGGAGTAGCTTCAATTAAAAAAATTAATAAAAATACTTCTATTTATGGCATCTTCTCATATTATACATCATTTTAAACAGAAATACTTGAACTTTTAAAAAATATAAAAAAGTAAAAATTGATAAATTTTCGAAAAGTCATGTGCCGGAATTTATGAAAATGGATTTTTTTCATCAAGTTATGATGAGTAGTCTTTTCTGTCTTGACATAGGACATTGCTCTAATTTTATAAATGATATTCATTATGTTTAACCCTCTAAGCATTATGCATGGAAAATCCCGTCCACCAAGAGATGTTTCTAAAACGCACCACACATATTTCCTTGACTTCTAGAACAAACTTAAAAAGCATGCGAGACATATTTTTCCAAAATCCCTTCCCCCTTTAAAGGTTTAACATCTTGAAAGATAATTAGGTTGGGGAGGGTTGCAGTGACATAATGGACACAGACAGGAAGTTTTATGACTCACACAGGATCCCGCGTTCTGACCCTGGAGCAATTGTGAAAGAATGGAAGAATTTCGTTAGACCCCAGTTAGTGTTTGTAAGTAAGCTTGATTTGAGATTTTATCGGGTTTGAATTAAATAAATTATTTGATGCAATTTTTACAATATAACCGCGGTTTTTTAAAAAAAGTTTTCAAAAGTTTCAACGCATAAATAAAACATTATAATTCACTTTTGGTTTTATATTAATTTGAAGTTTTAACAAGTTGGGGCGTTTGAGGTAATTTGCTGTTTTATATAGTTGAAAAAATTGCTTTTTAAGTATATTCTATTGCTTTCTTTTTCTCATCTTAATTAATGATTTCAGTTTTTAAAACATGATTATTTCATTATAAGATGTCAAAAAAATTAATAAAACACTGAACACTTCAATACTTAAAACCTTTTAAACTTTCCAACTACTAAAAATGAGAAATTTTTAAACCTCTACATCAAATAATTTGAAAAATGTTCTTACACTTTGATAAAAATAATAAGAAAAAAAAACTAATTAGGATCTATTAGTTTTTTTTAGATTTCAAAGCCAGGTGTGCAGTGCATCTTACGTACAGTTCCTAGCTTTGTATAGTTAAGATACACTGAATTATATTTAAATTTTAAATGCTTGAACTTCAGTTTACTTCAAAGATAACATGTGAATGAGGGTTTCCACATAAATTCATATTTTTAAACTTGAATCTTTGAATAAATAGTTATAAAAATATTGGAATACACGGTTGACATTTACGCATATAAATAAATATTAAGATCAATTTTAAATTCAAGTTTAAAAAATGTCTTTTATGCAAAATACCTCAACATTTATCTTTTTTTAAAGGCTAACTGAAGGACAAGTAATTAACATTTGGATATTTTTTGCAATTTCAACTATACAAAACTAGGAATTTTATACTAGAGATTTCATTTGAAATTTCGGAAAAAAGAAACATTTTAACATCACGCATGCACAGTTAAAAATTATTTACTATAAATACCAACAATTCTTTGAATATACTATTAAATTCAAATTTTAATATATAGCATCTTTAGCATTTAATATATTTTGAAAATTTCACACAATTCGGTTGAAAACTGCATGTTAAGAGCAAAAAATGATAAAAAATTTGATGAATGTACAATAAATTTTTACAAAGAAGCAAAGCTGTGAAGCTAAAACTTTGGAATGAAAAATCATGAGTATATTTACAATAATTTTTTAAATATTTATTTTAAAGTTCATAAAATTTATGCATTATGTTATACTTAATATTAATTAAATAGTTAACATAATGTATTAATAGTCATGTAATAGTTTGACAATGCATTCATATACTATTAAAAATTATAATGATCATTGTTTTGCGAATGTGGTAAGAATTTTATGTAATTTTAAATTCAGACTTAAGCAGATTGTGATGTAGAAGATATAAAACAAGCATGTAAAATACAAGAAAAATACAGTCTGTAATTTCATGAACTTGACAAACAGAAGACGGCATTTTCAAGGGGCCCACGGTTTTGAAGGTTGCCACTTTAGCAGTTACAGTTTTCAGGAAAGAAAATATAAAAATAAGTCCTGTAATTTTTCATACATTTTTATAACAATGAATTGTGGAATTGACTTCCAATACATTGTAACGTTTAACAATATCTAAGGTAACCAACTGTACCTTAGATAGATTTGTACTACGTTTTGTAAACCATACTCCTTTTAAAATTTGTACAGCCAAAATACATATTTTGTACTCATAAAAATTTATACAAACTATAACTGTTAATTTTAATTTATGCAACAATTGAATGTTCTTATTTAGCCATTTCCGTCCAAACAGTTTACATGAAAGAAAAAAAATTGGACTTGCCCCAGTGGCGTAACGGAAAATAGTTGGGTCCCCCGCAAGGTCAAGACTTGGGCCCCAAGCTAATATATATATATATACTTGCTAGAAAAAGTCGGCGTTAATCTACTACTAAGTACATAAACAACAAGAAAAAAAATTTAAAACCGAATTTGAAATTTTTTAAAAAATATTTTATTTGGTTCATTCCAAGTATTGAGAATAACAAAAGTAAACTCTGTTTTTTTTCATAGATTTTAAAATAAAAACAAGTTTATAGCGATACAAACAATAATCAAGTAGAAAAGGTCTGCGTTCACTGTTTAAGTAGTAATTATAAAAAATATTTAAAAAGAATAATGAGCTATTTAACAGCTGCAGTGGCGTAATGGAAAATAATAAGGCCCACCCCCTCGCAAGGTCAGGTTTTGGGCCCCAAGCCAGATCTTACAAAGGATTAGAAAATCAAACAAAATGTACTGATACACATCACCTAAAAACATTTAAACATTAAACTTATAACTGAATACAAAATCAACCTAAGTCTGAATAAACGAAGTAAATAACCCTTAACATTAGAGAGTATTTATGGTATTTATTAAAATGGAAAATCTCTCTAACAGTCGAAAGATAACCTGGTAACTTAAACAAAAACACTACATTAAGAAAGACACGAAAACTGTAAAATAATTTTCGTTTTCAAATTCTTGCGAAAGAAAAAAAGTTATAGTTTACCTTATTCTTTACGGCTCCTTTTCTTTAGATAGAGTATCCTTAACAGTTGAAGTGTCCGCAATTGTGTTTTTTCTAGTGAATTAATTTTCATTTCCATGATTTGTTAATCAGGTTCACTAGCATTACTATTAATAGTACTTGTGCACAAGATTATGCACTTGCGGAAATAAAAATTTATCCAATTTTGCACATTTACTATTTATATTATACTCCTTATCCTTTCGAATTTTTCGTTTTTGAGAAACATTCAAAGTTTATTTCACTCCACTCATTTAAGAGCCGTGTTTCTTCATGTCCAATTGACAAAATGCCATTTTTTTAACCGGAATATTAAATTCCGATAAAAAAAATACAGTTCTAATCATGAAAGTGAGATTGAAATGTTTTTATCGTTAAGGAACACACCCTAAATTTAAGTGCATTGAATATAAAAATAGAGATGCCTGTTCTATTTTAAAGCAATTTTGTGAAACGTTTCTCATTGTGCTTTATTTGATTGAACACTCATAAATTTAACCAAATTATTATTTAAATGCTCTCTGTAGTTTTCAAGTATCGTAATACTATTTTACATGAAAAAAGCATAACAGATGTACGTTATTTACGACTTCGCTAAAAGAAAACGAATTACATGAGGGGGAGGGGGAACTAAAGTTGCCAAAAAGTTACTCTGCAACTTCGGTAGAAAGTATATAAATCATGTCTTTTTTTCTCTCTCTACTGCTAATGTAAAGTATACTACAAGAATAGTGATGATTTCTTTATTTTCCTAGCATTATATCCCAGATTCTCCATCTGACTTTTATTTTATCTGTTAGTAATTTGGGTTTGAAAAAACACCACTCAAGAAAAGTATCTCTCGTCGCTGGGATTACAGTACATCAAACAAAATGTTTTTGGATTTCGTTATTGGATCAAAGATATCTAATGAGCGAATTAAAATTTTGATTTTGAATGACGTTAAATCGGCAATTGGAAAATCGCTTAAAAGTTAGATTTAAAAAAATAGAAAGCGAATTTTGAGAAAATCTACATGAAGAGCGTCAATCAGGCTTTGGGCCCCCCGCAGTGCGGGGTGTACGTTACGCCACTGACTTGCCCAATCATTAGAGAATTGTAAAGATTCCATTAAGTTTTATTTTTCATCGAATAGGATTGCATCACTTTGGGGATACCCCTTAGATAAACATTTATTTGCAACCATTTGATTTTTAAAGCATATTTGTTTAATAATATGTATATTTGTGTATTATATAAAAATTTTGATTTATCCAAAATTACGTTTTTTGCTCCACTAAAAGCTTTTAGAATTTTAAAAATGATCTTACAAACCATGTACGTTTTATAGTGGTATATTTAAAAAAATGAAAAAGACATTTTTATAACTGAATTTTTATGTCTCGTTTATAAATATAAAAAATTGTTTTTAGCTACAGTTTGAAACATGTATTGAAATAAGTGGTGGAAAAGGATTTTTACAAATTACGAATATTTTTGACTGCAGTAAAATATATTTAAATTTCAGTTTCTTTACAATTTGAATAGAAGTTGTAAACAATTTTACGAAGAGGTTGATATTGAATATAAACTCATTGGCATAAAAGTGATCTGTTTTATTTTGATACCAGCACACACTAAAATAAGGCTCATTTGCAGTTATATGATCAGCTTCGGTGATATTTAAATTTCCAAAAATACTCTACATGTACAAAAACCTTCTTTCAAAACCATACATCACATATCATATACTCTGTCTTATCTACAACAACCATTATTTGTCTATACTCAAAAAATTTAATACAGGATACATTTCCAAAAGTCAAAATTGTTTTTAAAATTTGGTATGAATACAATGTGAAATTGTCAATCAGCTTCACTGAACAAAATTGTTTTAAATGTACTGTTTTGAAAGACAAGATTAATTGGGGAAAAGTTTTTCTCACAATAGAATTTGTAATGAGTGAATTGTGTGAAAGATGTAGTTATCGATGAGAATTTTCCATTTAACACAAAATAGAAAGATAAAAAAATAAACTTGAATAGAAAACTATTAGAAATACTTTCACATTTTGAATAAAAATATATCTCCATTAAAATTTTTTGACTAAATTTGTTTTATGCTTTGTCACAAATGCCGAAATAAAGAAGATATTTTTGCTTTGTACAAGTTGTTTGTCACTATGAAACAAAGGTTAAGACTTTTTCCAAAAAAATTTCATTCAAAACAAAAATATTATTCATAGGATTAAAATTTATATAAATTAAAAGTATTGAAATCCCTCTTTATGTTATTTTAAAATATGATTGAATAAAGGAAAGTTCATTTTATTTCAAAAATTTAATCATTGTATGTAATTGTAGTGTACTTTCATAATATTGGATCATCCTTAATCATAATATCAGATGATCCTTGTTCACAGTATCGACTCTTGATCCTTGCATCTTATTGGCTGTTAGAATCTCATTGGTCGGAAGAAATATCTTCTGACATTTCTTATATCTTCCCAGAATTCCACTCTAATGAAGGGAATATTTTTCTTTGAACTCATTTATTCGTTGAGTTGGAAAGAAAGTTTATTATTGATAATCCTGCCATTTTACTTTGCCACTCCAATACACACCCAAAAATGGTGACCCACTCTTTAAATATAAAATTTAAAAAAAAATTTAATTTTAAATAATTTTTTTCCAATGTTGCATGTACTTTCCGTAAATATGGAGGATATATCAGCTGTTAAAATTCCAGCTTTTGTTTCATCAGACCCCGCATTATGGTTCGGCATGTTTGAATCAAACTTTGAACTGGCAGTTCCGAAGCTGATAACCAACAAACACACAAAATATAACTATTGTGTAGCTCATTTGTCTCCTGATACAGCAGTAGCAGTTTCGGACGTTATTCTTTCACCTGGAAGCACAAAACCATATTCTAAATTGAAAGAGGAAGTCATTGCCTGATGTGGTGAAAGCAAAAGCCAGGTAATTTGCCAACTTTTAGTCGGAGAACAGCTAGGAGACAGAAAACCATCGGAATTATTTCGAGTGATGCAGCAATGCTCAGAATCGCACAATGTGGCAGATTCACTTCTCTTGGAATTATTTTTACAGCCGTTACCGCTTAATGTTCAATCTATCCTTGCAAGTATTCAAACCCTTACAGCTCAAAAAGCTTCAGAGGTAGCTGATCACATTTTAGAGGTAAAACCTGCACAGGCAAGTGCTGTATCAAAATATTCCAGTGCCAATTCTGATTATTGTAGTGAATTGGAACTCCTCAAAGAGTTAAAACTTTTATGGCAGGAAGTGAAAGAACTTCGATGATCGAGAAGTTTTTCTAGAAATCGCTTCAATTATCACACTCACAGAAAAAGCCCTAAGCCAACAGCATCGAATTTATGTTGGTATCATCATAAATTTGCTGCAAATGCAAGAAAACGTATTCAGCCCTGTTCTTTCCAGGAAAACTTGAACAGGCAGGAGTAGCGGTGATGTATGCCTTGCTTTCAACTTCCTGTCACCTTTTCATTCATGATCGTAAATCCAACATTTGTTTTCTTGTTGATACTGGAAGCGATTGTTCAATCCTTCCCGCAAATAAAACTCGAAAACAATCTACTCCAGTGCAAACTTTTATTGCTGCAAACAGTACACACATTCAGGTGTATGGGCATAAATTAATATTGTTAGATTTAGGTTTAAGACGAAATTTTCCCCCCTTTTTTATTTATAATGTGTCTAATGCTATTATTGGTGCAGATTCCTTACATTATTTTAATATAAAACCTTGTTCAAATTTTTAAAAAATTTAGTGTACCATGTTTCTATAATGAACTAAAAAGTATAAAGTTCCTCCTTTTCATTTTTTACTTTTTTCCCATTTTTATGCACTGTCATCTACTTCTGAGCTATGGTCCAAATTTCAAATCTACAACTCATCGGAAAGTCACACAGTTTAATCAATTACAAAATTCCACCTGGACAGACATTCAAAAAAGTGAGTTAATAATAGCATGGTAATATTAAGTGTCAATCGTACTATCCCCTTTTAAACGTATTGCTTTATAAAAATAAAAAATATTTAGCAGTTAGAAGATAAATTTTTTTTTTCACATGCACGAGCCTTTTTTTAATTTTTATTTTCAGAAAAATGTTTATACTATGGTAAGCAAATTGCTAACACATACCGACCCTCCACTTCCTCACATAAAGAACACTTTGTTTTATTTGTAATAAACAAGTGTATTCTACACTTGCATATAATTAGCTTTAAATTAAAAACACTCACTTTAGGGTTACACCTTATTCTTTTAGTCGCTAAATCTGGAAAAAGTATATGGCATTAGTCGCCAAATTTGAAGATTGTATATGCAATAAGTTGCCAAATCTGGAAGTGGTATATGGAATTGTCGCCAAATCTGATTATTGCTATTCCTGACGATCCTGATAAGGACAATAGAACAAAATTATGAAATTATTGTATTGTCATTGGTCCTTGACAAGTGTGCTGAATTTCAAATTAATCCAATCTTTAAAAGTGGGTAAAAATCGAGTTCTAAGATTCCGTTACATACAAGTGAAACTTATAAAAGCATGTTAAAAAGGATAAATATCTGATTCCTAGCATTCTTGATTTCACAAGTGAACTACATGGGGCAAAAATATTTTCTCACATTGATCTCGTTAAAGCTTTTCACCAAATTCCAATTGCTTCCAAAGACATACATAAAACTGCTATTTGTACTCCATTTGGTTTCTTCAAAAGCACTCGGATGCAGTTTGGTTTATGCAATGCGGCTAGTACTTTTCAAAGATTTATTGATGAAGTTACCCATGGTTTAAAAGTGTTTATGCATTTATTGATGATATTTTAATTGCATCTCAAAATGTTCAAGAACATGCTACTCATCTTCGTGCACTTTTTGAAAAACTTGATTATTATGGCTTAACAATTAAACCTTCAAAGTGTAATTTTTCGGAGTGGATAGTTTAAAATTTCTCGGATTTCAAGTTTCCAGGGAAATCACCCCTCTCTGATCGAGTCAATGCTATTCAAAACTTTCCTAGACCTAATACTATAGCTCAATTGCATAGATTTTTAGGAATTTATAATTTTTATCGTAGATTCATTCCTAAAGCAGCCCACACTTTAGCATCCCTAATAAAATTTTTAGAAGGTCACACAAACAAAAGGAAACCTTCTCGTCCATCGAAAAATCTGCAAGTCCCTCTTGAATGGACTGAAGAAGCAGAAAATTCATTTACTGCTGCTAAAACAGAATTGGCTGACGCAACTCTTTTTAAGCATCTGATTCCTGGTGCTACTTTAAGTGTTTGGACTGATGCGTCAAATTTGAACCTTGATGCAGCTCTCTAATGGTAACTGGGAACCAATAGCATTTTTTATCTTTAAAGCTTTCTAAAATCAACAAAATTGGTCTACTTATGATCGAGGACTTTTAGCTATATAAACTTCAATTAAAAAGTTTAGACAGATGCTTGAAGGCTGTGAATTTAGCATATATACTGATCATAAACCTCAACGTATGCTTTCAAGCAGAAACCAAAAAAATGTACCCCACGTCAACCCACACATCTGGATTATATTTCACAATTTTCTACAGATATTCCTTATGTAGTCGGAACTGAAAACAAAATTGCAGATGCATTATCTAGAGTAGATGAAATTATAAAACCACCCATTTTAGAATACGAAAAGTTTGCTCAAACGCAACTTCAGGATAATGAAATTCAATCTTTCCTTCGGCCAGCTTCTTCTGTTAAACTAGAAAAACAATATTTTCCCCTAGAAGACGTTTCTTTATATTGCGATAAATCACTTGAAACCCCTTGACCTTTCGTCCCTGAAAATCTCAGACAAGTAGTATTTCAAAATTTGCATTTCATATCACATCCTGGAATTTCAGCTACTACTAATTTAATTTCTAAGCCTTTCTTTTGGCCAGGAATGAGGAAAGACATCAAAAACAGAGTTCAAGCTTGTGAAAAATGTTAACAAGCGAAAGTATTCAAACATACCCAAACTCTGCACATTTGCTCTACCCAATACTCGATTTGTACATATTCATATTGACTATATCCACCATCCAAAGGATATAAATATTGTCTTACTATCATAGACAGGTATATCAGGTGGCCTGAAGTTATTCCTACCGAAGACATGTTGGCAGAAACCCCTGCTTGTGCACTTTTAAATGGTTGGAATTCCCGTTTTGGCACACCTGTTACAATTGCAACTAATCAAGGGACAAATTTTGAGTCTTCTCTAATCAGAGATTACAAACATGTTGGGTAGCCATAGAATCCATTCAGCTTTTTACCATCCACAAAGTAATGGAATGATAGAATGATTTCACAGGCATCTCAAAAGTGCTATTATTGCCCATGGTTGGACTGATATTTTGCCTATCGTATTGTTAGGACTACGTTCAGCAATGAAGAACAATTTAAAAGCAACAAGCTCTCGACTAGTTTATGGTACTACTTTATGTTTACCATCTGATCTCATATCTACAGAATCTCTTCAGACATCTGTGAACCCCACTTATGTTTCGAAATTAATTACCATGATGAGAAAACCAAGCCCAATATCACCTGTTTCTCATTGTTGTACAAAATGTACATCAGTCATTAAATACACGCACATACGTTTTTTTTAGAAATGACAAAATTTGACCCCCTTTAACCCCTCCTTATACTGGGCCTCATTTGGTTAAAAGTAAATCCGATAAAAATTTTGTCATTGGTATAAATAAAAATGCAACTGTCACTATAGACAGATGCAAGCCAGTTTTTGAATTTTCAGAAGATTTTAATTCACAAAAGGGTAGTTCAGATTTTGAACCACCTCTCACCAAGCAACAAATTGAAGATAAAAATACTAGAACCAAACGTTCTGGTAGACACGTACATTTTCCCAAGAGATTAACTTATTAATTCAAATGTCTTCTTAGCAATTTTTATATTTATATTTCTTATTATAATATGTATATAAATAATTGTATGTTTAATTGCAATTTATGTATTTTGTAGTGCTTTATTTTTGTAGACAACAGAGTAAACATTTTTATGTTGTATATATTTTATGCTGTTCCCTTCGTCACTGGGGGATACTCTGTGGTGTACTTTCATATTATTGGATCATCCTTAATCATAATATCAGATGATCTTTGCTCACAGTATCGATTCTTGATCCTTGCATCTTATTGGCTGTTAGAGTCTCTTATTGAATATCATTGGTCTTCTGGTATTTCTTCTATCTTTCCAGAATTCCACTCTGACGAAGGGAATATATATATATTCAAACTTATTTATTAGTTGAGTTGTGCTGGGTTGGAAAAAAGTTTATTATTGATAATCCTGCCATTTTACTTTGCCACTCCAACACACATCAAATAATGATACTCCATTTATCCCCTTATTAAAAAAGAAAGAAAGAGTGATGCCTTTACTCTTTTTTACCCCTTTACTTTTTTTAAAAAAACATTAAAATGTGAATGTGTTTTCATAGTCTTATATTCAACAATAAATATAGGGTGCTTTTTCCAGGCAATTTCATAATGCCAAAATAATTTTATTTAAAAAAAAGTTTTGATTTTTAAAAATGACAGAAAAAAGTTTTGTTTTGTTTAAAGTAAAATATTTTTCGACTTTTAGCTTGTCATTTCTTTCAATTTTTTTTTTACTCTTTATTTTCTTGTAATTTTATTCAAACTGAATAGATTGGATGAACAATTATGTGGACCCTACTTCTTTCATAAAAGATTCGCCCAAGGCACCGTCACAGCTGTGAATGTGAGTGATCTCCTGGTTTTAAATTAACAAAGAGGCCAAACTGAGTAATAATATCGTTCCCTCTAGACCTCCCGCAAATTTAAAAGGGAGAAGGAATGCAATCTGTTGCACTTTCAAAGGAGTTTGCAAAAGAGAAGTAAATGCTTTTTCAAGACAGAGAGAAATGCCTAGAGGGTTAATTAAATGAAAAGTTTATTTTAAACAAAAATGAATTATTTTGATAGATTCAAATCCACTGTTAACTACTCTCTGGAACAACACTTTTCACTGTGCAGGTGCATAATGTTAAAAGGTAAAGTCCATTTGCACTGAAGTAAGGTAAGTATGCTTGGAATGAGCAACATTAGTTGATTTCATTGTGCACAGTCTCCCTAAAAATGCTGCTACACAATCAAAGTTCCAACCCTTTACAAAAAGTGTTAATTGATGAATAATAGCATCTCAACATGCAGATATAAATCTTTACACAGGCATTAATACACAGTGCACTACTTTTAAATTGAAAATCAATCAGGTATGACAATTTATTGGTAGCTAAAAAAAGCGTCTAATAGCATTAACTTTTTTTTAAAAAATGCAGCTAATGGATGAACAAAAGAAGAATATGAATTAAAAGGTATAGAAAAGATCTTTTTAGAACTCTTCTTTAAATAATACTCACATCAAAGAGAAATCTTGATTTACCCAGAATTGAGTACTATCATCAAAATCTTTTGGAGATTTAGCCTCTGGAGTGCAAAGTAGAACTTGTCGTTTCAATTTGGGAAAGGCAACCAGTGACTATTATATTTAAAAAAAAACCATAATTAATATGTTTTTAAAACTATTAAATTTATAAATATCAAAGTTTATTATGTATATGTAAAATTTTTCATTTATACAAATGGATATAATGGTACAAATTCAGTTTTTAGAGTAATGTCCCCCCCCCCTATAACCAAAAGAAACACCAGCCCAAGCAAAGCCCTATATCGGTTCTTTTAATTCATTATGAAAAAGAGGGAGAGGAGAATGCCCCATGCTTTTAAAAAGTAAATACAGCATTGTTAAATAAAAGTATCAGATAAATGAAAAAGATGGAACTATACAAAGGTTTGTTTGGGAGGATGGGAAGGGGGGGGATGCATTAAAATATTTATTTTAGTCATTAAGTTATTATATAAACAAGAAACAGAAATAAAGCTCCCAATATATCATTAAAATTAGATTGCTAAATATCACAACACTATGAATCCAATATAATCTACTTTAATTACTCCCTAAAAATGGATTAGGATAAGATTAAAACATACACAAAACATTCATATTTTCTGTCTCAGTTCAATGTAAAATGTTAAAGCTTGTAACACTAAAAATTGGAGAGTCAGAACCCTATAGACCAGTGCTTCCCAACCTTTTTATCACTGCTGACTGGTCAAAGTTTGACAATTTCACTGCGGCCAGTTGGAGGGGGGGGGGTATTGATTTTTATTTTAGATTGTTTTGATTTAATAATTTTAATTTAATTGTATTTAAACATACCCTCAGAATAAAACACAGTTACACCAAAAAAATGATCATATAGTGATTGCCAAGGAAAGTCGCACAAACCTGAGAGAAATAAATTACAGTAAATAAAACGGAAATATGTTTTTTGTGTGGCCCAATATTATTTGATCCACAGACCGGGGGTTGGGGACCGCTGTTTTAGACCATCATACTTAAACACATCAGTGAGTGTTTATGGTGCAAGAGCCAAATCTGGCTAAGCTGCGCCAAACATTCATTAAATCATTAAGAGTTTAAAATCATTAAAAAATCTAATAAAATTTCAGTTAAAAAAGGTAAAATTTCAAATTTCATAAAAATTTATTTTCATAAGTTTAAAAACAAACAAAGATGTGGGGTGATTCCCCACCAAGTTTGATAAGTATTATTCAGAAAAAGTTATTTTTGATGTCTTGTCGGCGTTAAAAGTAAATCACCTTTGTAGTACGTTTTCCCGTCTTTTAAGTATAATTAGGATTTGGTATATATTCCTCTTCCCCCTCCACGTCGTACATAATCATGTCTTCCTCATCTGTAGTATATTCAACTGGAGCGGACTTTCTAGGCTTATGCAGAGTCATCTTGATTTCTATATTGGGTTTTTTTATTGTTTTTTCGTGGACACTTTTTGTTACGAGGTTTGGAAGCCTGAGATGTGGAAGGTATGGCATTGGATGTAGTGGTAGTAGTTTGAAGAACAGGACTAGTTTCAGTTGATAAAGGTGTAAACATTGATACAGTGGATGAAGAAAGTGCTTTACTGGATGAGGCAGATGCAACGGAGGTAGATATACAAGTAGATGTTGCAGGTGAGACTGTAGAAATGGGACATGTAGAAGAGGAAGGTGTTTGTTTAGATGAGGATAATGCAACAGATTCAAGAACACATTTGGACATGGAAGGAGCATTAGTAAACAAAGGAATAGATGGCTGAGAATCTGATGATGATGCAATAGTGACAGAAGATGAGGATGGTATGAGTTGTGCTTGAGTTGAGGTACATGATTTGTTAACTGTAGGAATTCTGGATGGCATTATTGGTTTTGGAACGGATATTATTCGTTGTAATAATTTCAATGGTGGGCAAATTATTTTGGTAATATTTTCATCTGTTTGTGAGGAATTGTTTACTGTTAATGGTTTAGCAGCCTGAGCATAGGTTTGAGATGGTTGTGGGGCTATTAATTTTCGGGCTTCTACATACGATATATTTTTATTAGTTTTAGTTGTTTGTATTTCTTTTTCAATTTTCCATTTTGGGCACAGTTTTGAATCGGCAGAATGGGGTTGAGAGCAGTTAATACATTTAAGCTCTAGAATGCAATCTGTGGAAGCATGTCCAACAGATGCACATCAAGAGCAAGTAAGTTGGCCGCGGCAGGAAGTTTGTGAATGTCCGAACCTCTGACACTTGAAACAGCGCAGAGGATTCGGAAAATATGGACGGATTTTACAATTCAAATAACCAGCTTTAATAGTTTTGGGTAGAGAGGGGCTGCTAAAAGTTAAAATTAAATGTTGGGTTGGCATAACTGTAGTATCTTTTTTTATCGTGATTCTTCTGACCTGAATAACACCCTGATCAGAGAATCCATCGAGGATTTCTGCTTCAGGGGTAGTCAACAGGTCAGGTTCAGAAATTACACTGCAGGATGTATTTAAAGATTTATTCAGACTTATATTCACAGGTGAATCAAGAAATGTTTTGGCGAGTAGGAAAGATTTCGTTTGTATAGCAGAACTGGTTTCAACAAGTAGATCACCGGATCGTAGTCTTTTGATGGATTTCGGTTCTCCACCTATTCCTAGGAGTGCTTTATGAATAGCAAATGGTGATTTCGTGGACATGACATCGTTAGGCAAGGAAATTATTAAAAATCTTACACATGTTGCAATGTTGTCGAGATTAAGGTTGAGTAAAACAATGCCTTTACCCGGGCACATCTGACTTGGATCCATAGGCGTGAACTCAACTTCATCCTGGCGTGCCTCCACCCACCATGGAGTCCAACAAGGGAGGCAGTGTGCCGGTCAACTCACATTTGTCAGGCTCGGCGCTTACCTGGAGTACACCCAGAATATAGTGCTACAGCATCAGGGCGAGGATCCAATGGGTAAACCCGCCACCCCTTATCTGCAGCACTAACCCTACAGCAATGTCTCTCCAGGGACATCAGAGAGAGGTATCACCAGCCGATTAACAGGAGCGAGCTCACTCCTCCCACCCGTCTACAGCGAAGCGTGGGCCAAAGAGAACGCAAAGGTATCCCCAGAACACCATTTTCCTCCTTACGGGATGCCGCACACCGCAAACATGCGGGTCGGAAAACCAACGGTGTTAGTAAAAAGCAAATACTCAAAAACAAATAAGTAATAATAAGAAAATTGGAAAAAATATTTTTAAAAAATCAGAAAACGAAATAAACGCAATTTAAAATTAACACAAAAATATGTTACTAACAATGAATTATAAGTAATCCAAAAAAGGAAATATCCATAATTAATCTCATGTACATTTTAAAATATCTGTGGTCTGGACGGGAAAAGAAAGGTGAAATGAATGACTAGAAGGAGGGTCGAAAATAGAGAAGGATCACTAGGGTTCCCTGGGGTCATGACACCCGTGTTTACCAAAGACAGTAAACCCCTTGGGAAAAGGAAAAGATCACTAGGGCACCTCAGGATTGTGACACCTGTACTCGCCTAAAGAAGGTGAGCCCCCTGAGGGGCTTAAACACATCAGATATTGTAATAATGCCCTTGCAGGGCACATTACTTACCCAGAGCGTTCTCCTGAGTTCAGCATCTGGAAGTTCAGTGGCTAATCTTAAGTTTTCAAAAGATATTCTGTCAAAAGGTCTTTGATTCCAAGCAAAAAGAACTGCCATTTGAAAAGTTGTCACATCAAGATCAAATTTCCCTGCCATATTACTAAATGTAATCTTGAAAAAATAAATAAAAATAAAATAAGTGTACACAACCATTTTACCCCAGAGACAATGATCAAATTATAAAATTTATCCAAAGTTTTCAATATACAACATTAATTAATATATGTTATTTATAAATGTCAATAAATGTATAATTTATACAAGCAATATATACTCCAAGTTTAATAAAACAGTATAATTTTATTTTGAACAGGGAACTTAATTTTAAAAACAAAGTAAATTAATTTCTTGCATAGAAGAAAATACAGTAAAACCTGTTTTTGTGCAGAAAATAAGGACCACATAAAAAGAAACTGCACAAAAAAATATTCAAAAATTTCATAAATACTTTCATATAACAAACAATTTCATTGAAATACTACAGGAAAAAAAAATTGTATGCAGCAGAGAGGCATCGCATAAAAAAAAGTCATACTTAGAAAATAAAACAATTATTTATGAAATGTATGAGGAAGTACTTCCATAACAAAATAAATAACTGAATTACACATGGAAACATTTTTAAAACATTTAATTTCTTATTGTGTACATGGAGAAATTTTCAAAATGCACATACATAATTGACTGCTCCTCATAATCCAAAGCCCACATCTTTCTGTGATGAATTAGTTCAAAATCGCTATCTTCATTTGAAGATACAATTTTAATTGATTTAATTTTTTTGGCACCATAAAGTGATAAGTTTTAGCAATGACAGTCGGGGTTCGTCAGTTTTTTTTAACATCATATTAACCAGATATGCATGATCGAATTTCAAACTTCTTTTAGAATTGGTATCTATTTTAAGAAAATACTTTTCCAATTTGTTGGCAAGCTGGATCCCTGCATATATTTGATCTGCTCTCAAAGAATACGGTTCTTCTTCCCCGTTTTCATAATCTATCAAATTATTGATAATGTCACTGTCAATCAAGCATGGGTTGCTGGCGCATTGACAGAAAAGAATTGAATGTGCATTGTCAAGAGACTGTTTATAACAAATGAACAGAGCATCTTGAAGTGTATTAATGTACATTGATAGGAAACATTACAGTGGCACCAAAGTCGTTGAAATTTATATACTGCATAAAAAAAGATTGCACAGAAAAAAATCACACAAAATAAAATTGCATAAAAAAGGACTGCACAAAAACAGGTTTTACTGTATTTCAAAACACTATACAATGAATAACTAATCTCTAAAAAATGAATGAAATCTATATAGGATATCAGCATTTATTATCTAAATACACAGAAATCTGTAAAAATTGTTTTGAATGAGTATTGTATTAGTAATTAAAAATGACAATTTAATTTTAGAAAATCAAATATAAAATGTAATAAATTGCTATCAATTTATCATCAATAAGCAGCATTAGCAAATATTACACAAAAACTTTATATAATTCAGTTACCATACACAAATAAATCTAACATTTTAATTACCCATTTAAAAAAACCACCCAGATACTTTGAAATAAATTTATCTACATTTAATTAATTAAAATACAGTATATAAATATCTATTAATACTATATACTTAAAAAACCTATATAAAGATAGAAAAGCAATTCTTACAGTTCCATTAGACATGTGGTGATACCATTGCAATTTGCGACCATTATGCTTTTGTCGGTAAAATTCTTCCACTTCTGGTATAAAGTCTTCTAATTCTAAAGGCAAAGAAACCTGAACACGTTCACTGCCTCGAGCCCATGCACCAGCATTCAAAATCTTTATATTAATAGAATCTGAAAAATTATATGAAGCAATATAAGTTTGTGTTACTAATATAAATAAACAGAGCACATACTTTTTTTACAAGTTAAAAATGTTTAGATTTAATATATCATACATACCATGCATATTCATATCTAATTTCTTAAATCTACAGCAACCATTTGAGTATCCCAAATAAAAGCAAACTTACAAACATTTAATCAATTAGTTCCACATATTTTTATGTAACATGATATACAAAATAACTTTGAATATATACTTTATGCAGTAATTAACACAAATCACTTGCAAAAACTGAGAATAGTATTTCAAAGTGATTCAGATTAATTGTTCAATTTATTAACACACAATCTAACCAAAAGTCATAAAGCACCTCAATTTAAGACATTTTCAAGTTTTTTCAGAAATACTTGGAGCGTGCACAAAGTTACAAACATTTGAAAACTCGCATATTTAGTGATTCTTCATTCAAAGATATACTTACAAATTTTTTTTATTGAAAAAAAAGGGAAGGGATTTTTTTGATTACCATGTATCAAAAAGTGGGAAATGATTTTTAACTTTCACCAAATACTTACATCGTTATTTGCAAAGTCTGTATGCTTTTTTTGTAAAAATAATACTTGTGTAAGAAATTATAAATGTTTCTTTAAAATTTTCAGACATTTCTTTGTTAATACCTAGAATTTGCACACAAAACTTGTAGGTTTAATAATGTACAAGAGAAACATTATAGCACTGTTTAAAACGAAAATATTTAAGGAGATATAAGAATTTAAAGAGAAAATACTTTTTCACAAAGCATGTACAAAAAGTATCAGCAAGAAATAAACACAACCATTATAGTGCAACTTATATAAAAACTAAAGTTAAATGGCACGGAAGAGCATGGGCTTTTTACTGTTACTACTTAAAAGTAGCTAAATGATAAATATCATTTTTAATCATTAATGATATAATCACTAGTTTAAATTCCTTAAAATTTTTGATATATATATTAAATGTACATATGTATAAACTTGGGAAAATTAGAAATAAAAAAAAGCTGCAAAATGAAATCTTTTCAGATAACATTTAATGCCATAAGATAGAAACAACTATACATTAATGGCAAATGGAACTTTGAATGTTAAAAAATAGAATTTAGATGAACACCTGAAATACTTTCACAAAATATACTAGACTGCAATACATAATACCTAAATTTGTTTACAACTTGAGAAAATGCAAGTATATATTAAATATTTTGCATTAATGAGTGTATTATATAACTACATAACTATAACTAGTGTATTATATATTACATAAGTGATTAAATAGCATGACCATCTAAATGATCACATTGTTGTTGATTTTACTAATACCTCCCTTTTCCATTTTGAAAGCATATATCTCTCGGAATAAGTTCTAAATTTTGACAAAATGCTCGGTCCTTTTTTTTTTTTTTTGCCATTCTTCTTGCATGGCAACAAATAACTAACTTTTTAGGGAGGAAAACTTAGCTGTAACCTGCATTTTAATTTATTTCAAAGATGATTGATTGAATTCAAATCTGGCCTCTGAACCCAGAAACCTTTGATTTAATAAATCATTGAGCAATAGCTTGCACTGTATGGATTGTACTGCTGATGGAATCCTCAATTGCTGCTACAGAAAGTGAAGCATGATATTCTCCAGCTATTTTTTTTTTATACAAATGGCTGAGTTCATTTTGCCCTTGATCAAAATTTATAGGCCAAGTCTGAACCAAAAAAGTCATTATCATCAAATTCAATTGTTAAAGTTGAACACTTACTGCTTACCAAGTATTACAAAGACCAATCAACTCAGGTGCAGCAACATACATCTTTACAGTACTTTGCATATTATTCAACAGATCAATGAATGTTTTTTACACCATTCCAGACAACATACAATCACTTATATGTTATAAAAGGTTATTGGCAGCAACCTGCCCATAGAATCCAAGTACAATCATCTCAAAACAGACAAATTTTATCACAAACTTATATTTGACATCAGAAATTTTTGTGACTATTAAAAAGGATGCCAGGAAATTACTTTTCAACAATTAACTGAATAATATAAGTACAGGCCCTCTGTCAGTCAAAAGTTTTTAGCTTACCCATACAATTCTGTTAACAGTAGACCTGAGAATAGTTCATTATAAAAATGGTTCATTATAAAAACGTTTATCTTATGGAATGTTCAGCTTTAAGAACATTTACAATCTCACCAATTTCAAAAGCACTTGATTCTTTGGATTAATCATTGTGCAACCAAATACTATTTTGCCTTCTTATTTAGAAAATACAGTTGTACCTATGTTTAACAAAGTTGATTTAGAAAATACAGTTGTACCTATGTTTAACAAAGTTGATAAATCACAAAAAAAAAAACCCTTGTAGAAAAATCTGTTAAATGGAGATTACCTTTCAATATATTTTAAAAACTACATAAAAACAAATTTTAAATTCATAAACACTACACATAATTATAATAAGTAATTATTCACACCTTTTTTTATAAATTTTAATATCTGTTTATTTTATATATCTTACCCAACAAAAAGAATTCCGCTAGGAGAGCAAGGAGAAAAAAATGTTGTCCAGAAATATTTTGTAATTTCAACTTAAAAAAAGTAATCATAGATTATAACTGATGAGTTTTACCGACATTCTCTAATTTCAAGCCTACAAGTAATTTTAAACATATATATTTTACAACCAGTAATTTTAAGTATATATTAGTATATGCCTAATCAAATTTAATTACTGGTAATGTCTATTAATTTGAATTTTTTTTGTTTGAAAAAATGTTCTCTCATAATATGCCTTTCATCTTTTTAATGCACCAATAGCCCCATAAGGTGCATTTTCTTCACACTGTGATCTACGTCAAATTGATATATTTTCATCATACAAAGGTCCAGAAATATTTTAAAATTAGGGAGAAAAAAAATCAAATCCCAAGAGAAAAAAAGTCTGTTAAATGAAAAAAACTTCATTGTTTGGAGGTTATTTTATGAAGAAAATTGTTAAATGTTCTTGGTTCTAGGAAAAAGTTAAAAAAAATAGAGGTTTGTAAAATGGAGGTTCAACTGTACATGATTTTGATACCAGTCTAAAACAATTAGTTCATTTACAGTTTTTAAAATGTTTACATTTTTAAGAACATAAGTGTTATTTTTTTAAAAAATGCATACAAACATTGCAAATCTAACTAAATATTTTGTAAAAACGACAAATAATATCCATTTTTTTAAAACGATATAATCAAAAATACTTTTTTCATTTTCAAATAGTCAGTTTTCTAAATATGCAAGTCACTAGTAATGCAAACTCAAGCTTGTTTTTTACAAGTTCAATAAAATAATTAAATATTTAGTAAAATATTTTAAAAATTTGAAGAATTAACTAAAATTCAAAATGTTCCTTTGACTTTTTATATTATTCAGTATATATTATTAACAGTATATCAGTTTAAAATGTCAGGTATATTCACAAAAATGCCAAAATTCATCTCAAAAGAATAAAGTGTGGACATTTAGTAAACAGATATTAAATGAAATAACTTGTTGGATAATAAATATTACAATAATCACCTGCTAAACTGCCTTTATTTCTATGTGTGTCTTTAAAATGTTGATTGAGATCCTCACTAACTTTAATATCTTGGAACATTCTTGCCAATTTATTGACATAATCTGCTGGCATACCAACATCCTAAAAGGAAGAAGGGATTCATTTTAAATTCACAAAACAAAATTTTACATTTGTAATGAAATAACTTTTTATAAAATTATTACGTTCTTACCCTTAGCCATTCAACCATGTTTTCTTCTTTCTCGCTATCAGCAGAAGAATCAAGTATCAGACGCCTTGTTAGGTGGGCTTTGTGATACCTCATAAAGACATCTTTATTTTGAACATACTTTAATACTAATAGCTGGAACAGAAGTTTAAATGTAATAACTCACCACATAAGATAAAATTGAAACAAACATTTAAAAAGGTCAAAGTAGAAATCTTAGGAGGAATACTTTTAAAAATAAAAGCAAAATTTCAAAATACCT
The DNA here is from genome assembly GCA_019973975.1 of Trichonephila clavata. NCBI lineage: Eukaryota > Metazoa > Arthropoda > Arachnida > Araneae > Nephilidae > Trichonephila > Trichonephila clavata. The sequence goes on from BMAO01031313.1 coordinate 244,155, forward strand.
ATGACTAAATATGCTTTCGTTTTCAATTAGTAAACCAAGGAATGCAACAAAAGTCAGCAGTAAATGTACTTTTCATTTAAGATCTTTTTCTTTTAAAACAATAACTCAACTTCTTTTTATTTTTTATATCATTGTCTTTTTAAAAGTGTTGTATATAAGATATAAGTGAATAAATCAAAATTCTTGCTTAATGGTTATTGCATAGCTTTTTCTATTAAAGAATTAAAAGAACAGAAAAAAAAAATGTAACACTATAAAACATCTAGCATTTCAAAATTTCCATTCTTAATACTACATGCATTCAAAACATAAAGCATGTGTATTTTCTTGACAAAACATATACACTTAACAGAAAAAATATCTTATTTCACCTCACAGCAGTCTCCCCTACTTAATATACTCTCTCTCTCATTATTTGTGTACAAATCCAATATTTCAGAAAATTATACCACGGAATGGATACATTAGATTTTAGAACCATATCAAAAATAAAGTTTAAGAACCATGTTAGCAATTAAATTTTGAAACTACATATAATAATTGGGTTCCAGCGAGTACAGTTAAAAGTTCATGAAATAAAAATTTGTTTTAAGCACACAAATTTTGATTCATGAACTTTTGTTCATTAAACGAACAAAAGTATTTTCTATAAGTAGTTTAAAAAAATTGTCAAAGAATTAACCCTATTTATGAGCAGCGATATTTAAAAAACTCAATATGAAATTTGATTTGCAAAATACAACTGAAATTTACCCCACAGGATTATGTCTAGGATGATTATAAATAAAGTTTTTTATAAAAAAAAACACTGGTCAGAATGAATTGAATATACATGAAGAAAGGGGGAAAGTATGGCATAGAAGAGAGGAAGTGTTCAAAACTTCAGAAATCTCCAAGGAAATTCATACATCAGGGGGGGGGAAAGGAAAAAGTGTGTCCAGTACAAAAATATTACATTTGTCACAAAAATGTGGGGAACATGAAATTTCCCTCACATTCCACGTAAGGAGTTCACTAAGTCAAAAAAAAAGGGAAGTAGTTCAATGTTTGTAGTAATGGAATCTGGTAAAGGGGGAAAAAAACCATTTCCTTCGGCATAAGTAGAAGATACAGTCATGACAATGCAGAATGTGATGAGCAGTGATGTGTAAATCTGCAGTGCGAGAGGTATTGTTGGATTAATAGAGATCCCTGTGAGCCAATTTCATGAAACATCTCCCTTTGTTACTCATACAAAACTACCTACATTCAAGACTTGTGTCAGCTGACTAGGCAGTATGACAAACTTTTACCTAAGAATTTCCGATTCATATGAAAATGAACCATGGAACATTTTTTTTATAGATGGCAGAAGGGTGGGTATGAAAATAGTTTTCCACTCAGAACACAACCAGTACTTTTTCATTCTGCAAAAATAAATACGGTGCAGGTTAATGGAATCCTTCTTTGTAGGACTATCTTTTTCCAAAGAGATTGATTCTGTTAATCGTACTTTCAGCGATGCATGCTACATGAATCTTTTTTTGTGTAACTTAGTTATTCAGAGTAAAACAATTTTCATGTAAAAAGGCACTCCTCCACACACTGCAAATTCTGCTAAGCATGCCTCTCAAAAATGATAGAATTAGAAACCACCATTTTCCAACAGACTGCCAAGATCACCTGAATCTTAATCATTTTAATTTTTGGCTATGGTGTTATCTGAAACATGTTGTGTTCAGAGGTCCTATTGCAAACTTAGCTGAATTGTAGACACACATTGTACAACACATTTAAAACATCAGCACAGGTACATTCTGATTCGGGGAGGTTTAATAAACTTGTGGCAGAAAATGATAGCATATTGAACATTTCCAGAGTAAATCTCACCACAATCAAAAACAATTTTTATTTCTCTATTGAATAGGGCTCCACCATATTGTGGAAGGTCTGTCAATTAAGAATGCTATAATTGCCAAATAACTTGAAGGTCAACGTTTTATTCATTGATTTTTAGAACAAAATAGTATTTTTAGCACAATCAAGGACATCAGATAGTATATATGGTTTAAGTTGCAACCCACAACACAATGGCTATTGCAATAGGTAGCCAATGTGACTAGTATTCAAAAACTCATGTATATTTCACGATATGTAAAGAAAGTATCATCTACAGCTTGAAACTTTGAACATTTTCCTCCTTCTATCATACATAATTTTGCTTCTCTTGAGTTAAACTTGAATTATAATACCCCAAAGAGTGTGCATTTATGCATTAATTTTCATTAGTTTATTCATTTCATTTATTGAAATTGCTATACCATGAAGAAATAAGCATAGCTAAATGCAGTTATAGGATAGGAGAGGTGAAAAACAAAAGCCAATTATTAGTTCTAGAAGAAATTTTTGATTATCATCTGGGGTTTCTTATTAGTGTCATGGATTGGGCCTTTTTGAAAGAACTGCTCCAACAGCTCACCTGAATGTATATAAAGATGCAACTTTTAAAAAAATTATTTTAGGTTGGAACAACTATTTTTGTGTGTGCACTTATTTTTTATTTTTTGAATTATACCCCCACACTACTCCTTTGAGCATATGGTGCCTAGAAGTCTTATAAATAAAAGAAATCACCCCAATAATTGGGAAAGTTGCACAAAAAAAAAAAAAAAAAATTCAAAAGGAAAAGACATTTTTCAAAGCAATGCAAGAAAAAAAAGATGCTTTCTATTCATTCAAGCAGAAACAATCAGGGAAGTCTCAACAATCTAAATCTAAATAAGGTTCTATCTCAAACTTAAATAATCATTGTTTTTCACCTCTCCTATCCTATAATTGCATTTAGCTATGCTTATTTCTTCATGGTGTAGCAATTTCATTAAATAAAATGAATGAGCTAATGAAAATTAAATAATCATGCTGTCTTAAATCTGAAACAAGCCACATCAATAGTTCTTAAGAGGGACACACAGATCTGTCTATTTAAAAGAAAAATCTTACTCTTCCCCGTGACATGTTTGTAACAACAGAGTCTGACTTCAAGGACATGGTCTCTAATAATCTGTTTATCATTTCAATGAGAAATATGTATGTGAGGTTGATCAAAACCGCAATCCTCTTTAGCAAGTGCATCTGCCAGTCAGGAACATCTCAGTGGCTGGAAATCCATTGCAAGACAATCTCTTCCAGATTCAATAGAATTAAACAGCAGTTTTCACTCAAACTTAGTGGATGCAAAATTAGCATTATATGTTGTGATTGTATGAAGCAGCTCAAGAACCCAAAAACCTGACTGGTTATATTTTTAATGGCTTTAAGGGCCCTAAAAATTCCATGCAACTCAGCATCAAAATTATCACAGTGTTCACTTAATAAATTGTTTTGTTTTCAATAAAAATGAGTATGCCTATTTTTTTATTAAAGGAAAAGGATGTGAATGCTAACACAAATTATAATATTTGTCTTGCATCTTTCGCATAACATCCAGTTTCAGGCTATAAAAACTAGCATACTCATTCCATATATACTATGAATAATATATTACAGAAGAAGGATTGAATGAACCTAGGATATTCTGCAGATTAGTCTGCATTTATCACCTGAAAAATAAGACCATACACATAGAGTTGCAAGACCTCAATTTGTTGAAGAGAACAATTGAAAATCGTGTTGGGCAGGATACAAGTACACTTCAATGATGTATTGCAAGATGAATACAGATGAATGCACAACATATAGTGTCAACAGGCAGATTAACCCAATGGTTCAACAAGACCTATTTATACATGATATTCAAAAACCCCTGCCATCATCAGAGCAGACAAACCATCCGCAGAAAGATGCATGCACAGCAGCCAATCAGCACTCACCTCAGAGCTGTGTGCCTGACCTGGAGCCAATTTTACCATCACTGGATCAACAAATGACATTGGATAATGGTTTCAAATGAATCCCAATTTTGTTGAAAGAGAAATGGCAGTTATTGGTAGCTTCCCTTTGGTCTCTGTCAGCCCAAATCATTAAGAGTCGCAATAGGTTTCATGGATTATGATGGCATAATCAGATAGTGGACATCCTTCAAGCATATTCTTGGCAACCTAAAATCAGACCAGTATGCCACAAAAATTGTTGTCTGTGGTTTAGTCCACCCCCAGCATATTATTTGAAAAAATAACTATACCCATCCTCATATTGCACAACTATCCACAGAACAGAAATTGAAATCCTTCCCTAGCTAACAGCCTCAACCAATCTGCAGTGGACTCAGCTTAGCAAGGAAAATATAAGGCTACCATAAATGATCTCACTGACAGTAGGTCTCCCTACTTAGGTTCCTGTACAGCTGCCAGTGGAAGCTACATTAAATGCTGAAATAACAGTTCTCTAGCACCTTTTATATTGTCTTTTAATAATTTACATATTATTGCCTTTACTGTTATATTACTTCTATTGTGTTATTTCCACACAGATATGTGCATTCCTTCATGGTGTTGCAATTTCACTTTTGAATGTACATAAGTGTATGAGCGTATCAGTTAGCACAAATTTTAAAACGTGAATAAAAATGAACTAGTTATACATATTTTTCTATAGTTATTATACATATACAATACATTCATTAAAAATGTTGTTAGATACATTTTACCTTTCTTCTGTACTAAAACAAAAAGAATGACATCATACTACATGAATAAGTATTTAACACGTTTATATTTAATTTTTCAGATGAAATTATTAACTGGAATTAATAGCAAATTCTGATGTAATAAAAACCAAGAACTTACCCATTCTCAATGTGGAATACATTTTAAGATAGACTATTGTTGATACATTTTCTTTTTACATAAATATTTTAACTTTAACGTAAAGATGAATTAAAAATTAGATTTACTTTTAGGAAATGAAATTAAACAGGTCAATTAAATGATTTTGTATTAAACAGGTCATAGCACTGTTAGTTAGTTTCCCTTTATTAAGAATATTTATACAAACCATAACAGGATTACTACCGATTTCAAAGAATGAAATATCTTACAGATATCACAAACTAACCCATACATAGAGTTTTAGTTTTTCAATAAAACATTTTAAACTTCATTTATACAAAATATAGCTTCCACTCCAATTTGAGTGACATACAAGTTGAAAATATTAGAATTATGATGTTGCATTTATTACATCTAAGCCATTGCTTACAAATTTATGATATTAGATACTTCAACTTACCACATCTTTGAGCTTTGTTTCAATTTCATCTGAGGTGAGCTTTTTACTGAGGGGAGTTTTCCTCAATAGCATATCACAGTAATTTGCCAAGAGCTCAGGACAACGAGATTCAGGTTGTGTCTTGTTACCAACACTGTTGAGAAAATATTAAAACATTATTCAGCCAGTATTAATCAAACCAAACCAACACACTAAAAATTAGTGGTTATGATACTTGTGCATTAACATGCCAACAATTTAGTGCCAAAAATTAACTGCATGTCAGAGATTAATTATCAACAATTTAATGAGATATTATCAGACACTAACATAAATCTTAAAATTCGCCAAAGGCATAGGGTTAATACATGAGTATAAAGTATTTTAATACAAATAAATCAACTGCCGGAATTAAATAGGTGGGCAAACTGCATATGAGAATACATCATTTAAATCTTGCACAAATAAATAAGAATGAACCATCTAGATATATAAGTGTAAAAGTTGGCAGGTATGTTATTGGTGAAGAATTTCGATATTTTAAATTACAGTTAAGTGATGAAGGTGATAACATAAAGAGCTAGAGCCCTAACAGTTAAGTGATGAAGGTGATAACATGAAGAGCTAGAGCCCTAACAGTTAAGTGATGAAGGTGATAACATGAAGAGCTAGAGCCCTACTCTTCAGACTTCAATATGATGCAAACATGAAGATTTTGAGAATCAACAGATTACATGCATCAACCCTCTTGTACAGCAGGCTTTTAGTGAAACCAGGACCAGAGAACACAACTCAACAAAAACAATGCCACCCATTACCATGACCACTCAGCTAACAGTCACACACACAAATCTATTAAGACAGTAATTATCTAAAAAACCAATATTCATGCAACACTGAAGAAAAACTTAAAAAGAATTATACATTTTAAAAATAATATACAACAAAATATTTTAAAATTACCCCTTTTGTTTTGCAGGAAGTTCCAAGCGAAAAACTGATGTGTCATTAACAACCTGCTTAAAAGCCTGAAAATACAAATTACACAAAAATTAAAAATTACAGTCAAAAAGGAATAAAAATAACTCTGAAAACTACTTAATTTAAAAAATAAAAAAAAGTCTGTAAATTTTTTGACTTACATATGATCTATTTTAAATGTAAAAAAATGCCTGGCATTCTTTTGAAAAATAAAGAGTATTTTGTCTCAAGATAAAGCATAATTTTTAAATGTAATAATTTAATATTAACTTACATTGTACATAAAACACATGAAAAATTACTTCTATATATAATAGTATAAACAAAATATCCTGATGCTATCTGGATCAAGCAAAACCTTTCTATAATTGCATATACAAGTTATACTTTATGTGTTACTTTAAGTTCAGACCCCTGAACTTAAAGACCCGATTTTGAAATGAGTTAAAATGATGATTTCAGTGTTTTTTTAATACACAGTCCATTAGCTCTTAATAAAGTATTAATTAACAATTTCCAGCCATTAACAGATAAATAAAATAAGTACTTCTTTGCATTACTACTGACCAATTTTGTCAAATCAAAAGACATTGCCAAATGCTTTGACATGCAGTCAATAGTAGAAATAGTCCATGTACGTTTGAGCACAATAATAATAATGACAGCATTTAGTGATACTTTTTGATTGGTTTCACTTGGCGACAGTATGGCATAATACTTAAAATTGGTTCACGGTATAATATGTAAGCACCATAAAACACAAAAAAAGTTTTTAAGTTGGAAACAAGTCTAAAATATTTACCAAAGACATCATGCACTTCCCATTTACATTACCCCTTCATTAAAAATCAAAACATATTCATTCTTGTTCTCATGTTTGCTATTAATGAAATTAAGAACCAGCTCATCAATTGCACAAATCCATGATCATGGTAATTTTGTTGTTTATTTTCCCCCTAGATGTCCATATGATATGCAAAAAAGATCTTGTGATCTTTAGATATAAGTTCGATACACCTCAAATATGTTGAATATTTTCAATGCAGTTTCAAAAATATAACTTACCATCCTTTAAGTTATTTCATTCGTTTAAACACTAATTTGTTTTATTTAACCAATCAACAAAGCCAAAATATTTATTTTTCAAGGCACTGTTTTGCATCGTGGTTGCAATTAATTTTGATAAAAGACTTTATAACAACATATAATAATTTAATTTATAACATTTTAAATGCTTATATTATTCAATACAGTAAACATCTCAATTGAAAGTTAAAACTTTTGCAAATTATAAAGAAAAGTTGAAGATTCATTTTAAATTCAAAATTCATTGTGATAACTTCAAATTCAAATGTTCAAAAAAAAATGTTTTTAAAATAGGAGGGGAGGGGGAATCATGAAGAAAATTATATCTAAAGTAATATGCAATAAATTTTTGAAAAATTCAATGAAATATTCTGGGTGACATTTAAAAACATACCTTATCTCTTGATGTTAAAAATCTTGGATCATCACTGAAGGCTTCTTTGACTAGTTTACTAAATCTCCTAAATAATTCTAACAATTGTTCTACATATTTTTCAGAGTCCTGAAGGGAAAAAGATAAATAATTAAAATTTGGCATAGAATTCATTTCATAGGTGGTAAAAATCAAAATAGTAGATAATCAAAGACATTCGTATAAAACACTAAGTTTTCAAACAAAATAACTGCTTTAAAAAATAAATCAAACAGAAGATTATATAGAAATAATTTATCAATTAAAAAATATTTAGAAATTAAATCATTATTAACTGAATTAGAAAAGAATTAATCTAATTTCTTTTTTAATGTAGTACCATTTTGTTCTAGGACAGAAAAATATCTAATAAATACAAAAAAAATTGGTTGCAATACAAATATTTGCAATAAATATAGGAGGGAATGGCTAAAGAACCTATTTTTACAGCAGCAATAAAATTGCTCACTATATAAATGAATTAAATAACTTACTATATAAAAGAATTAATTACAATGAAAACCAGTTAATGCAATAAAAATATAAAAGAAAAGGCACTATTTTGATTATTACTCACAAATAAATATCAATCATCATTTACTGAAATTAATCAACATTTATTAAAGTAAAAAGTGCTGAATATCATTGGCTGGACTCGGAAATTAAATCATTATTATATTTATTGAAAAAATTTGAGTTAAATTTTCATAATTTATAATATGAAAAGGATAAAATACCAGAATAAGAATAAACTTATAATATATAACAATGATTTAGTTAGTTTTCACATGAATGGGTAAGGGGCTTACAATAAAAAATAAAATCCACATCAAATGAAATATTTAATGAAATCAGAGCTCTTAATACAATTCTTTTAATTAAAAAAAAAATTACCAGCATTATTTGAATAAAATGTCTGAATATAGACAGACAAGTTATACAATTTCACATACTTTAAAAAGTTCCTAAAAGAACACAAAAGTATCAAGAATAAAAGATATAAACCTGAGTAATGATGTCAGCAGAAGAAAACATGTCAGCTAAACCTTGATTAATAATATGGTTTTCTAGGTCTTTTAGCATAGGTGAGATGCCATCAGGAACTCGATCCATCAATTTGAACATGAGCTGAAGCTCTGAAATTGTAAAAAGATTCAAAAAGGTTAATAGAGATGTAAACTAGTAGATAATATACTTCATTTATAAATCTAAATTTAAAATATACAAATAAAATTTATTCATACAAAACTACCAAGTATGGCTTATTTTTTTTCTGTTTTGCAAAAATCAAGTCATAAAAGAACTACAATAATTAAAAGGGTTCTAAAATTTTTTATTAAGCTTTAAATAATTAAACATAAGTGTCTCATGTTTACAACAAATTTAACTTTAAGCACCAAGTTTCCAACATAAATTTAGGAAATGTATTACCAGGATTTTGTTACACTACAGCAAATCAGTTAAAATATTTTTGTAATTCACATGACAGATATACAAATGTAAGTGAAATAAAAAAGTTTTGTTACTATACATATATATATATATAATTCTTAATCCATATGACATTTGAGTACTATCCAAATAAAGAGAAATATCCCATGCATTCATTTAAAAAAAAAGTTTAATATGTCTAAAAATTTACGTACAAAGGAATAAAGCATAATATTGACTCATTCTTATCAAAAGTCGACCATTTTTAACAAAAGCAACATACACAAATGAATCACAATTCTACGTATTGTATTAATTTTGCTTAAAAATGTTAAAATCTTTCTTCACTTTGCAATAAAAAATCATTGAAGATGAGCACTTTTATCACAACTATAATACAGCCAGCAAAAGAATGGTAGATACAAATAAAATCAATGACATTATGTACATATTATAAGTCTTCAGAATGTAAAATTTAGCATAGATATCTTTGTGTAGCTTGGAGATGGTTCCTATTATGATTTAGAAAAACAAACTTCAGTTAATGCAAATTTGTCTTATTTTGTCCAATAGCAAATCCAATGGTTTTTAAAAAAAAGCATCAATTAAAAAGAATGTAAAAAAAAAAACTCTGCACAAGTCTAAAATGTATTATAGTTGGCAAATATTTTAAATGAGACACTGTTTCTTCTTGTAAACACTAACTATATCTTATTCATGTAGAAATTAACTACAGAAGGAGTTACAAAACTAACTCATCATATACAAGCAAAAAAATAATGTGTTTATAGATCAAAATATTTCTAGTTATTCATGATATCTAAGGGTAGTAATTATACTAAATATTAACTTTATTTTAAACTATGCAACTCAGAAATTGGGCTTTTTTCTCTGCAAAATGGATAGCATTTAATGCCATACAAATTTGTATTTTTTAAAAGTAATGAAATAAGTTTTGAATTCTTTTTGTATCTAACATTCTTTTGCTGGTTGCATAATTTTTGTAAAATGTTTAACCAGAAACAAAGGATGGGGAGAAATACACATTTTAATACACCCCCCCCCCATAAATAATTAAATTATAAAACTGCCAAACTTACTTTCAGTTTCATTATTTTTAATCATTCCAGGACATTCAGCTAGAATAACTTCCTTGAACACAGTAACCAGATATTCTACACAGCATTCATTCAGCTAATTAAAGATATAAAATAATATTTACAGAATTTTATATTAACTAAAAAAAAATTCAGATAATTTTTTTGAAAGCATTTTTTAAAAGAATTGACACTTATGTAAAAATGAGAAAAAGTGCAAAAATCAAATCTTTTGCAACTTTAAGCATATTTTTTACATGTTTGTTGATCTTCAATAGTTGATGGTAATTTTATTGACAATACCAAAGAGAACTTAGAAATACCTAGAAGTCATTTATTCAATTTGTTAAGTTGGTAGGTGTTCGTATGGATTGGAATGGGGTAATTACAAAGGAATGCTGCAAGAAATCTAAATGTCTTCTTACAGTGTGGTCAAACAACTATGAAATCCATTTAAATCCGAAGGTTCTGGAACTAGTCATTTCAGATTGACCATGAGTTGCAACATCTGCTATTTCCTAGTTCTTTTGGCCTGGGGGGAAAGCACTACTGTGTCTCGGCTCTTTGTAGATCCTTTTGTCGCATCAAGAACAAGAATTACCACCATTACAATGCAAATGTGTCCTTGCAATGCAAGGTCTATATTAAAAGACAACCAACTATGAATATTCCTCTGAATTGATAACAGAGATATGCTTATTTAAGTTGGGAGGAAGAACCTGTTTCCTATACCAGACATCAATGGGGTTCTGTAATTTTTATAGATAAGTTCTTGTTCACACTGGAAAGTGTTTCAGGACATCTGCTTATCTTAGTGCCGGTTTATCTAATGGGTGCTTGGGGCAGGCACGCAGGGGCCTGGATAAGCTGGACTTAAATACATTTTCTGGTTATAAATTTAGATCCTCCAGTGTCAGGGGGGCCTGTAGATCTTCTGGGTCCATGGTCTGAATTTAGATTAAACCGGCACTGGCTTATCTGGAGGGAATAATGCACCAGATACTACTGACCCAACAATGTTGAAAGACAGTTACAGAGGTGGTAGAATTGATTTAAAAAATCTTTTGGTGATCACAGTGACCTGAATGTGAACTATGGAAAAGCTCTTGACTAAAGTGAGATATAGAGATAAGATCAAACATCAATATGCCCCTGCTATGGGTAATGAATTCAGTTTGATAGATAATGTGCAATATTACCAAGTTTGTTGAGGACTATCTTGAGGATCTGAATGAGCAGATGAAATGGCCAGTTTAATTTCTAGATCCAAATTTTATAGAGCATAATTGGCACTACATTAGTAGACACATTACTGTTTTAAGTCTTTTCCGAGGTTGTTATATGAGCTGAAACAAGGGTTGCTTCATGTCTGGTCTTCCTATTTTGGTATTCAACAATTAATTATCAACATGTAAAATCAAAGCCACCAATGTATTGCAGTTAGAGTTTGACACATTCCTTATTAGAATCCACTTTGGAAATGTTAACTACAAATTTTTCCACAAAGTACTATGATAACCCACATTCTCCATAAAAGGATTTTTCCGACTAGAGAGTTTTTTTTTTTTTTTTTGCAGTAAATTACGTTTGTTTTAAACTTATGCAAATTTCTGTATTGCATTCAATAAAATACTTTTTAGAGCACATTTTCCCTAAATATCTCTTTCTGTGTTCATTCATCTTCAAATAAGACTCAAAAAATATATTGTACTTTAACTTGGAAGTCAATGCATATTGTTTAAACATAATTGGACAAATTTTCATTTTTAAATTGATGCAGGCTATTTGGATTGTATGCGAGTATGAAAATAAATATTTAATAAATTTTGACTTTTAGAATAATAATTAAGTTGGGTATGTTAAACTGACTCACTCACCTTGTTTAAACTTAATTTAAATGTCATTTTAATATATGTTAACTATGCCATCATTATAAATTGTCACTATAACTAATGGTGATTGAATTATACAAGGTCTTATTATAGATTTGTAATTTTTTTTTATTGAAGTAACTGGAAAAAAATATAATTTATACTTTTTAATTTCCATTGCATATTAAAATTTTTATTTAAAATTTAAAAATTCCAGCAAAAAAAACATGAATTTTAATTTTTTGGAATAAATAAATTTTTTTCACAGATAAATTTTATTAAAAAAAAATTCCCAAGTAAATTTTCAGGTAAACATTACAAACATTTTGTAATTGGACTTAAATGTATTTAATTTAATCTTAAAATTATTTCCGATATTTCATGTAACATACACTTAGTAAGTTTTCATGTAATAACACATAATAGTAAGTTTTTTTATATTCAAAATTCAATAAGCATACTTTTCTCAAAAGTACTAGTAAAACACAACTTAGTTACAATATGCAATTAATTAAAAACAATCTCATATAAAAGAACTTATTTTAGACCATATTTTAAATAAACAGTTAAAAGATAGGTGAAATTAATTATAAGAGTTAAGATTATGCTGCACTTTTCACTAATTACCATACAACTTTTTAACTTCAGGAATAACCGTCATTGTGTAATTAATATCATTCACTAAAAATTTCTTGTAAATGCATTAATATTTATTCAAATTAGACAGTTCAGGAAGCATTCATTTATTGTTAACTTTAAATCAGGATAAAAGTAAAAACTTAAAAAACCAATTTTATATAACTTCTGTTGAAAAACACAATACCTTCATTAACAATACTCAATACATCAGCATTAAGAAATTGCTTTATACTTACAGAAAGAATTTGTTAATAAGATTATGCTATGATAGAGAACCCCTCTTCACAATAATTCTAACCCCCCAATTAATAATTAATTATTCAATCAAATCAGGAAATATATCTACATTCACTATCTCTTAAGTATACTTTGAACATAAACAACAAAAATAGCTATATAATTACCGCTTGAATAGACCCAAAGTAGGATTCAAGGTACTTCAAACCCCGTTGTTCCTCTTCTTTCAACTTCTGGTCAGCATAACGCATGTAATTCTGCACTCCGTTTGCCTCCAAATATTCCGGAGCCTTTTCTCTGTAAAAGGCTTCTGTTGCATCAATGTAGGCTTTCTCAAAGTTTTCACGATAAATCTGCAACTTATCATCAGTATTTGAGCATAAATTCACTGAAAGAAATAAATAGGAAAAATAGACGAGCATTAGTTTATATAAGAATTATTCGAACAAGTGCTTTAAGAATTTTTGCAAATTTTATACATAACAAACACACATCCAATTACATTTGTAAATTTTCCCAATTGAACCATATATAAAATTTTAATAAGTGTAGAGATTCAGTATTTTATACAGAAATATCTGATTTTCAAAATAAGTATGCTAACTTTACCCTTAAATATTTTAAGAAAAAAATAACAAATATAAAATTCACAAAGGAATTCAAATTAATGACATGCATGCATTTCACAGAGAGGCACTAGCATTTACCATAAGATTCTCGAACCCCAATGACCAACTGTGAATCAAATGCTTCTCCGTTTCTCTCAGCATGGACCAATTTCATGGCACTGTTTTGCAGTCGTTGTTTGATGTTAGAAAATATGCTCTGATTCCAACTATCAAGCATCAACTGAAAGAATAGAATCCAAAATGAATAATTAAATCTATATTAAATCGATCTTCGAATTCCAAATTCTCTGGATGTTTCAACAGTGATGTTGTGTAATTGTATCCCCGATAGTGCAGGGAGTTATGTGAACGACAGGAGAAAGGGAGGAGCTTTGAGAGAGTCTGAGTAGAGTAAGTGAGGTAATTTAGTAATGAATAAGAAGCATGTAGTTAGTAGTTGTAAATAAAGTTGTTATTGTTACTTAAGAGTGTACCAGTTGATTTTAGATAGTATCACCATTATTACATTAATGGTGTCCAGAAGTGCAGTAATTTTTGTTAGTGTGCTGAATTAGTCAAGTTTGAGGCGAGTCTTATTTTCTTGATCAGTTGTTGCGCTTCTTTAAAGAGTATTGTTGTATACCAGGGGTTGGCAATCTTTTAGCTGAAGCGTGCCAAACCAATCTACCAATGTGATTCAGTGGGCTACACAGTAGAACATTTTTGAAACAATTCAATTCCCGCGATAATGCATGCAGAGTTAGAGAATAGAGGTATTTACAGTTTTATTACATATTAATTTTGTATCATTTAAAGATATTTGTTAACATAAAAATAAACAAAATATAACTATTTTTTCAACAAAAATAAAAAAAGATTAAAACTGTATATATATTATGTATTTTTAAATACATTTATTAAAATAAAAAACAGACATGAAATAAGTATTTACTTTCACTATAGCTAAATAAAAGGTAAATGAAAATTTTAATGTTAACCTAATACGCCACTCTACTTTCATATTTTGGCAATTGTTATTGCCTATATGGTGCCACACTAAAAAGTGATACCAGCTCCTGGGGAATGTACTAGGTCTGCAAAGGTAGAAATATTAATCCGCAGTCCCCCCCCCCCCATTAGAAAGAAGGAAAAAACCTTCATATAGCAAAATTAAGGGTATAATTTGTGATTTTCAATTTGACACAATTCTGAGACTTCAACTGTTAAACAATTTCTTTGTGGATTCTACATATTTTTCATATGAGGAAAGATTCTTTATTTAGATATGTAGAAACAAAAGCAGAAAGCAAAGTGCATGCAATTTTCTCTCTTCAAATCTCTCCAACAATAACATTCAATAATTTACAAAATAGCTGTAAATTTATCTTTAGAGTTATTTTTCAGATTTTTCATTAATTTCGTAAATGTCTATAATTCTGATGATGTTAAATTTATCAACTTCAATCCACTCAAAAGTTGACAAATTTGTCGAATAGTACACAGTGCCATTGAGAACGGTACCACATGCGGCATGTGTGCCATGGATTGCCAACCCCTGTTGTCTACTTTTGGCAATTGAATATGTGAGAAATTGAAAATTAAATATAAAGTTATCAGAAGTAATGTTTCGAAACTAAAAAAGAAAATTTATAGATGAATCGGGTAAAGAAGGCTCTGAAAATAAAGTAAATTCATTAAAAGAGTTTAGGGAACAATAAATTGAAAAAGAAACTAATTTCAGAAGTTTAAATAGTTAAGTTGAAAATTTATGTGATGTTAGTGAAATAGAAAATAAAATAAATGCTGAGGAATATTCAGGTAGTTATTCTTTGAAGAAAAAAAAAGAATATCCAACCAAATTGATTTCAGATGGATAATAGCGCCATTCAGATGGAATTAAAATATATAATGTATCAGAAGAGGGATTAAAATAGTTTTAAAAAGATTCACTGTCTGAATGATTATTTTAGATATGAACAGTCATTGTTTAAAAAAATTCAATTTTCTAAGCAAAAAAATAAAGTACTCTTCCAAAATTTTTAAAAAAGGTAAGGTGACCATACGTAATGAACTAGCTTGGAGAATCCTGAATTTTCCATCTTGGCTGTCAAATTTTCCTGAAAAACAATAGTGTGACAAAAAAGTTTTAATGCATGAATTGAATTTAGTAGAACAGATTGTACAATGAGAATAGAAACATAAATTAAGAGACGCACACTATATCAGTTGCATAAACACAGGGAATTTCCCATCAAGAGTTTATCTTAGAAACTTGTAGTGGAGAGTTTTTTTTATTCCTATATTTCTCTAACCCCCCCCCCCCAACATACACAGAACTTTTGCACACAGTTCACTAGTTAAAAAATAAAATGAAACAAAAATTATCTATTTTGATTTAAATATAAATTGCATTACATACTACCTCCCCTACAACAATAAAATAATTTTTTTAGAAAAATTACTTTTTTAAAAAAATTGCATATACATCTTGAATTTCAAATTTAAATTTCTGGTCACCTTAATTAGGATCTTTTTCTTTTTATGACTGTGCATTATTATCATTCAGAATTCATTATAACATTTATTTATATACCATTAGTAATGTTTCATTAATCAGTTTGCTAAACAGAATATAAAGCTAACCTTCCGTACAGCACTTTCTTCAGTTTTACTTTTTTTCTGTACAGAAGCCGATTTTCCAGCTAGAGCACCTTCTAGCTGGCCAAAAGGCATGGGTAAATAATTGCATTGGGTAAAAAACTTCCTCCATTCAATAATATATGCTTTCAGTAGAGCCTGATCCTCCTGGTGGGCAAGAACATTCTATAAAAATAAATAATAATAAATACATTGTAATTCTAACATATGCTCATTACATTTTAAATTAAATTGACAAGAACAATAATTAGTTCTTCCAAAATTTCTTATTTACAGACAGCTTCAATTTTTTTTTTTTTATTCTCATAAGATTTCTAATAAAGTTCACATTCACTTTTAGTAAATTGTATTTTCCTCGACTTACAGAAAAAATTTGTATATGCACACGTATTTTAACATTTAATAAAAAATCATTACATTAATTTTTTATCTAATTTGTATAGCCTAGATATAAGAATAATCTTAAGTATTTAAAGGATACAAATAAGTATCAACTTTCATAATGTATAAATACAGTTAAATCTCGATTTATCAAACCCCTTGCAATTTAAAGATTTATTTTCTCCCTGATTGAAATGAAGGCAAAACCCCCTATTATAATAAACCCTGAATTTACAAATTATTTCAACAGCTGAAATTTTTTTTACATTAGCTTGGATGGATTAGAAAAAATCTGTTTTCTTTTTAAATGACATCCTTTGTCCAGAGTAAAAAAAAAAAGAACTTAGCCTGTAAACAGCAAATTTTGACAGGAAAAGATGCAGCTCATTTTTAGACTTTACAACTGCAGATGAGCCATAAGTAATCTATAGCATGAGTTTTTAATAGAGACAGGAACTTTTTTTTTTATCTCCCACACTACAGAGGATATTTTAAGAGCTTTTACAGTTTGCTTTCTTTCTTGAGAGAAATGAGATTTATCATACATACAGTTTTGCAGAAAAATCTGTCACTGAAATTGAGGAAATTGTTGATTAGTCAGAGCCAATGAATAGCAAATCTGATGCCAGAAATTAATAATGAAATTCCTATCAAAATTGTTACATTTTCTAATGCTTTACATTTTTTTGGAATCTGAAAACATACCTCATGCAGCAAGATGCAATATTTTCTTCTCATTTCTTTCTCGAGGTCTTTCAGGACCCTCTTCAGTTTTTGGAATTTCTAGAACTTTTTGGATTCATGGAGGCTAGACAATCTGGGATTAGCAACAACAACAACAACACATTTTCTTTTCAGAATAAAGTCAAAAAAGAACTGAGTCAAGAATCCAAAAGATTGTCATAGTCAATATTTTAAAATGTCCAATTAAATGACACATAATAATTGACTAACAGTATTTTGAGTTGCTGAATAAAAAGTGTGTAATTTCTAACTACAAATATTTTTTGTGTAGCTACATAGAATTTCTAAATGTTAAGTTCCAAAATTATGTAATTTTTTTTTTTTTGGACCCAATATTATGAATAACCCTGAATTAACAAATAACATTTTCTGTCCCAATGAATTCATTAAATTGGGGTCCAACTGTACTTGATTTCATACCTGTAATTTCTCACATTAGAAACAGTTTATTTGAAAGGAATATTTTTAATTAAAATGAAACAACAGAGATTAATAATATTTTATACACTCTTATTAACTTTTAGTTTTATCCTTGTTTATTTTTCTATACATTCTTGTTTTATTAAAACTCTTATAGTTTTGCTTACAGACTGAATGTCTTTCTTTCCCTTTTGTAAAAGTTGATCTTGAAAGTTGAAAACAACGAGGATTAATAATATTTTATACACTCTTATGTACTTTCAGTTTTATCCTTGTTTATTTTTCTATACATCTTTGTTTTATTAAAACTCTTATCATAGTTTTGCTAACAGACTGAATTTCTTTTTTATCCTTTTGTAAAAGTTTATCTTTAAAGATTTAAACTAATTCTTCACTAAATCAATATATTTTATTTATAGCATGTTTTACTCACAAGCAGTATTTTTGATTATGGTAAGAACTGTATGATTATACACAACAAATGTTATCTGATTATTTTTCTGGCTCATTTGAAAAAAAATTAACTCTTTTAGAAGAGAAAGAAAAAAGGGGGTTTCAGTTTTTTGATTTTTTTTTTATGTTATCTTAATAAATAGAAACTTAAAAATACATTTCCTACACAAGCATTACTCAGCTTGCACGATATTCAAATGGATTGTATGAAATCTTATTTTTTTCCTTCAAATTTATTATTCTTTGATTATATCAACAAAAACATTTCCTTGATGATCTATATATTGTAACAAGACAGAGAGATATTAAAAAAGTTTTCTTGAATTCATTTTAGATCTTTTAAAAAAGAACATCCCATATATGGTGTGTTTCATAAAAAAATTCAGTTTTCAGCAAAGAAAAAACTTTACAGAACAATTTTAAATATCAATCATTACAATATTATTCTCAAAAATAAACTCAAGTATTATTTATAACATAATTAAAAATGTTCAGAAATATAAATCTGTACAACAATTTAAGAAATGCTTTGAAAACAGAAGGATGATATTTATAGAAAATTTATATTAAAAATATAACAGTATAGTAAAATTTCTTTTAATGATTTTGTACCTAACTTTATTTTTATAATTAACTTAGTTAAATTATGTTTTCTTACTTTTCAATTAAGTTTTGATCAATATACCGGTGAAGATTTTGAAGAATTTCTGTCACATTTTATTCACTTAAATAAAATTTCATTACATTACATAAAATAAATATATTAAGTTTTTAAAAAAACTTTAATTTTAACTAAACAAAATATCTAATAATTAAATTATGCAGGCATCAGCTTGTCTGTTTTTATATAGACAGACACATTTTGTCAACTAACAGACTTCTTTGGAATGATCCTATAACTCTGAAAATAATCCATTATCTTCTTATACTTAACAAGTAATATATATAAAAAAATTAAGTCAATTCCTACTTAGGTCAACAAAGAAAAATTTTATATTTTAGTTAATTTTTATTAAGTAATTACAATTAATATAAATATATACATGACAGAATCACAATATTAAGTGGCAAAATAGAAAAGGATTTTTCTTGCAATTTTCCATTTTGCCTTCTATATATGGTGTTGGACTATTATTTTTGTATACTATTTATTCATTAAATAAGTTTAAATATTCCAATAAAACAGTATAGTAAAAAGAAATCACATTCTCAAAAATTAGGCCATTCCAGGTGGGATTTGAACACACAACCTTTGGATTAGAAGTCCAATGCGCTATCCATTGCACTACAGGGACACAACGAGCAATTTTCCTTTTTATATATGGTGTTGGACTATTATTTTTGTTTGCTACTATTTATTCATTAATTAAAGAGAATTAATGAATTAATATTTGAAAAAACTGTATTAACATCAAGTGCCATCCACTTATAAGTTTAAAAAAATGTATTCAAACTTGAGTGGATGAATAAAAAGTATTTTATTTAACGATTGAACATTTAAACAAAATACATATATATAAGAAGAGTGAATCAATAATAGGAATTGAAAAAGAACATCCCAAATTGTAATAATTTTTTGTAAAAAAAAACATAAGAAAATAAGACAATTCATAAGAAAGGTTATTGTGTTTGTGCAGGAATGCTTTTCAATTATTGGTTTTTATCACAGTATTTGGCGATAGTTTTTGACATGGCAACTGTCTAATATGCAAGCACCCTATTTTTTTTTAAAAAAAACAAGTTCTTTGTCTTTATAATGCATATTCATAAGAATAAAAGCATAATTTTAAATAAATCATTTTGAAATAAATTTTTAAAAAATACACAGGAAAAAAAACTTTACTAAACACTTTTATCTTATACTTACTGATTGAGCTTGCCGAATGAAGTCTAAAATATTTTCTTGCAAATTACTATACACCTTTGGAGCTCCTTTGTCATCCCAAAGACAGACAATATGCACCAACCTATTCACAAAAAAATTGATTATAAATTTGTAATACAAGACTTACAAAACAGATAATACAAAAAATCTAAAATTATGCATTCATATGCATATTAAACCTTTTAATGCAACAAAAAATAATTTATATACTTTACAAAACTCAACTTCTATAAGCTAAAAGACATCTCATAATGTTGAAATACTTTTTTTAAAATCAGAAGAACTTTTAATTCACAAGGAGACACCACAAATCTACAATATAATAAATATAATCAACAACACGTATTTATTGTAATAAGGTTTACCTTCTCTCTTTTCTAAAGAAAAAACTTCAAAAAATAAAAATGCATTATTATTTAATGTGAAATCTATATTAAATATATTAAAACCACAGTATTCCTGTTTTGGTTTTAAAAAATATATGTTAAAAATAAGAGGACTTCTTTGATTATATCAAATAGATCTTTCTGCAAGAATTTCCAAACATTTCACTATTTTCTAAAATAGTAATAAAATTCATAACAGGAAGCTTAAAAAAGAATAAGAAATATGTTTTTCTAAATACGAAAAAGTTAGAACATAAAACTTACCAAAATAAGTCTTGCCACTCAGAACGTGACACTGCTTCTTGATGTAATAATTTCAGAATAATTGGCTGCATTATTGGCCAATGATCATCAAATGAAAGTAGAGTTTTATCCTAAAAATATATATATATTTTAAAAAATTTATACGAGAAATAATTTTAGAAAAATTTTTTTTAATATAAAGTTTAATTTATAAATAAAAATTCAATTTTATTAGCATGCATTGATTAACTACAGCAGGGGTTGGCAGGCTTTTCCTGGGTATGAGCTACTTCTAACTTTTTCAAGGTGTTGTGGTCCACCCAGACTCCAGATTAGTTGGCATCGGTGTTCCACAAATGCGTATTTTTAGTATGCAAAACCTTAGGTATTAGTTAATGCGGTCACCCCAAAATGTCTCGGCAGTCCACCGGTTGATCGGGATTGACTTAATGCCCACCCCTGAACTACAGCAATGAGATTCTCAAAATAACTTCCTTTGATAGAACTAAAAAATGTTTAATCACATATAATTTCACTCTTTTAAGGTCAAACAGTAAAACATTTCAATGTAAGTATCACTTAGAGAGAAAGGGAAAAAAAATAATAATTTAATAGGACCATTGATTCACAAAATTTTTCCCCAATCTACAATTTTGGTCCATAAAAGATCTCTTGCTTTTCCTCAAATATAATATACCAGTCCAAATAACTTTTTACATGATTTCTAGGTTATTCTTTTCAGACATTTTTTGGCTAATCTCAGATGTGCAGTCTTTTTCTTACTGAAACAGACTTTACACCATTTATCAGCTTAGATGTATATCACATGCAAAACTTTGAACAACCCAAATTTGATAGTTATGATGAATTGTTTTTAGTTATTTGCAAAGGCTATATGTATTATTTGTCAAAACTATGTTTATTTTCATTACTTCAGATAGCATAGCTTATTATCATTATTGTAATTTTTTTCTCAACATATTTTTTTTTTACATTTTAATGCAAAGAAAAAATTAAACATAACTATTGTTTATCCTAGTATTATTAAATAGAAAGTTTGAATTGCTGAGATGCAAACATATCTTCAGCAATTATAAATTGTACTATAAAAGTTCATAGCATTTTAATGATCAAATTTTTATTATTTAACTGTAGAAATTTTTTTTATATATAAAAAAGAAATATGACTAGCTTTCAAACTTAATTTTATTCATGATTTCTGCTATATTTTTGTTTTTTCACAAAAGGAACTAATTTTACCTTCACAAACATACAATCTATCATACACAGCAGTTCAAAAACATTTGATATTTGAATTTATGAACTTTAATATGTTTTAATTACATATAAAAGTTCTATTTCCAAAATACCCTCTCACACACATAATTAGCATGACAAATTCATTTTGAAAACTGAATTTTTGGCACTAACTTAACAGAGCTTAAAGTTTTATTTAAACTCCTAGTGATAGCGTATGAACTAAGTAAACTAGTTCAGTGATAGAGATGTGAACTAAGTAAATTGAAGGATATTTAGAAAATTGTTTCAAACAATTAAAAATTAAATAGCTTAATAAGTATGTAATCGAAATGAAAAAGTAGAAACAATGAATATTTCACGTTACACAACGAAAAAATTATTAAATTTTCTAACTTTTACGCAAATTTTATACACATAACATTAAAACAATGAATACGCAACAAGAACTCGACTGAAAGAAAAACAATACCATTTAAAAAAAAGTTCATTATTTTTTGACTTTCGAAGTAAAATGCATTTGTTTATTTTGGAGTAATTACCTGCGTGATTGTCAAACGATAAATCACTCAAATATTAACCTTTTTTTTAAAAAAAAAAATGAGACTGCAACAATTTGCGTATTTTTTAAGCATTTTACCTTAAAATAATAAGAAAAAAAGAAAGTTCATAATTACAAACGAACATCAACAAAAATATATTTGGCATGACATTGTTATTTTCGGATAGAATAAACCAAATACAAACCTTTAATAGTACAGCTGTTGTCATGTTGCTCCACATTTACAGATTACGAAGATAAAAAAAGAATTTCACTCACGAAAAATTACACAGAAATGTACTAAAATCTTTTTCTAATTTACATTAATAAATTAATTATTTTTTCTCAAAAGCTCATTTTGTATTGTAACGCATTGAAAGACATATCTTCATTTCACTTCTTATTCAATAAAATTGATGGAAAATCCAAACTATTGCCATTACAAGATTCAAATAAGAATAAATGGCCTGTATAATGAGAAATATTGTAAATTACCAAAGAAACTGATGTCCAAAAAAAATGCAGAGAACAAAAATAAGCTAATTTGGAGATATACTGTTGCTAAAAAGATTCAATGCAGTCTTGTAAAATCAATACAATTTTATGTGTTCAAAGAGACTCAAGAAAAAAATTATAATGGCTGTAGAGGCAGCGACTATTTTGTCGTTAAACATGGATATTTGTATTTTGAGAACAGAATTTAATCCGTATTGAGAGAATAATCTTAATTTTCATTTAATAGAAGAACGCTCATGGATAAATTAATGATATGTATTCCATTTTTCATTTTGTACTTGAGAATGTGAATTTATAACATTAATCCTGACGTGCACAGGAGCGTTAGTGAGAATATTTTTAATCTTATTTTAAAGGATTTGTTTCTAATTTATTTCCTCAGAAAAGAGTTTCAGCTGCCACTCTTTTTTGAGAGCAACAAGGAAGATAATAGACTGAAACTTTTCTTTTTGTATAAAATGACTGTATTATTTGAAAGATGGAATTTTCATCCAACCATCCCTTTTCAAATGAATTTTATGCCTGTATTTTTCAAATATTTAATGTGGTATCTCTATATTATTTACTTATTAAGTTAATGATTTAATTCTTAGTAACGGACTTCTAAGACTCATTCATTAAGGTAATTAAAAAAAGTGTAAAATTGTACAGGGTGTATTGGCCCACAGTGGCGTAACGGAAAATAATTGCCCCCCCCCTTGGAAGGTCAGGTTTTGGGCCCCAAGCCAAACATAATGTACCTTTACACATCACGTAAAAATATTTAAACATTAAACTTATAACTGAATAGAAAATTAACCTGAGTCTGAGTAAACGAAGTAAATAACGTATAAAATTATAGAATATTTATAGTACTTATTAAAATGGAAAATCTCTCTTGCAACAGTCGAAAGATAACCTGATAAATTAAATAAAAACAATACACTAAGAAAGACACAAAAACTGTAAAATAATTTTCGATTTCAAATTTTAACGAAAGAAAAAGATATCGCTTACATTATTCTTCGTTTCTGAATCCCGGCATAAGCTTGATCTAAAGTTCGATTAAATTGTAGCATAAATTCTGTCACTCTTAAAAAGGAGAGTTCTTTGTATGTGCAAAAATGATTTAATGAAAAATAAATTTAAAAAACTAATAGATTCTGCGTCCTAAGACAAAGACACAACTACTATTACTAATACACAGCCTAAAAGAAAATTTGTTCCCTTAAATCTGTATCAATGGACTCACCTTCATAATGCATAAAATCACTTTTATTTAAGTCTGTTTCTTTGTTTTCATCTTTTGACTCCTTTTCTTTAGACAGAGTATCCTTATTAGTCGAACCGTGTCCGAAACTGTGTTTTTCTTGTGAGTTAATTTTCACTTCCATGATTTCTTCAGCAGGTTCCCTGGTATTACTATTACTAGCACTTTCATAAGATTATGTACTTGCAGATTAATTTATCGTTTTAGAGAAACAATCCAAGTTTTTTAACTCCACTCATTTTAGGACCGCGTTCCTTCTTGTTTTATTAACAAAATACCATTGTTTGAACCAGAATATTAAAGTCCAATAAAAAAAACAGTTCTTTTCTTGAAAGCGAGAAGAAGTGAGATGGAAATGTTTTAATAGTAAAGGAATACACTCTATATTTAAGTGCATTGGATATAAAAATAGAGATGTCTGTTCTGAAAGCAATTTTGTAAAACGTTTCTCATTATGCTTTATTTGATTGAATACTGATAAATCTAGACCAAATAATCGTTTAAAGGCTCTCTAGGCTTTTCCAAGTATTGTTATACTATTTCAAGTGAAAAAAGCGTAACAGATGTACGTTATTTTCGACTTCGTTAAAGGAAAATGAAATACATGAGAGGGGGGGGGGCGGATGAAGTTGCCAATAAGTTACTCTGAAGCTTCGATAAAAAGTAAATCATGTCTTTTTTTCTCTCTACAGCTAATGTAAAGTATACTATAATAATAACAGTGTGAATTTTTTTATCTTCTTAGCATTACATCCGATTCTCCATCTGACCTTTATTTTATCTGTTAATAATTTAGGTTTAAAAAGAAAACTACCAAAAGAAAATTTTCTCTCATCGCGGGAATTACAGAACATCAAATAAAATGTTTTTTTATTTGGTTATTGGATCAAAGATATCTAATGAGTGTATTTAAGTTTTGATTTTGATGACGTCAGATCGCCAATTAGAAAATAGTTTAAAAATTGGATTTTAAAAAATATATAAAGCGAATTTTGAGAAAATTTTCATAAATGGCGTTAGACAGGCTTTGGGCCCCCTACAAGCCTTGCCCCCCGTGTGGGGTTGCAGGGTTGTACGTTACGCCACTGTTGCCCCAGCTTCTTTAAAAAATATCTATGATTTATCTTCTTAATGGATTCTTCCCTTGAGATGTTCCTGCATCCTGCAAAAAATCTGAGAAAGTCTGGGAAGGAGAATAAAGAAAAGAATATTGGGGAGGGGAGATCCAGAAGAAATATATACACCAGGGATTAGCAGTGTATAGCACGTGTGCCACATATGTCACGCAAAGCAATTCTCAGTGGCACTCTACAAAGTTATGAGACTAAGCTAAATCTCTCGGCCTCTCCTCTCAGTGCCCCACCTACAAAGACTATTTCTTACATTCAATTAGTTGCCATAAAACGATTCTGCTGAAACAGCTTGTGTGTCTTTAGTGTACTATAGTGTTCGAATTAACTGGGACAACCCCCTTTTTTTGTCTAAACTGGTATGTGATTACCAGTGCTGACTTAAACCACCTCAAATCAATTATATTTGTCTTGAGATATTGTGAAGGATCAAAATTGACTATAATTTATTTGACTGGCTGGTTTTAGTGTATCGGTATCTCAGATATGAGAAGTTTCAGTGTGCGGCTAGTGGTTATAATTTTGTGTCCCCTGTAACATGCATTACTTTTGCTTGTTTGAAGATGGATATTACTCTGAGAAAGTGTTCTAAAATATTCGTCTTTAACCCCTTCAGGGCCGGCGAAAGGAGAAATAAGCGTTTCCCCAGGCCCACGCGTTCCGAAAGTATACACATGTATTGGACCGGGCGAATTTTCCAGCTAAGCCTAATTTCGTTTAAAAGTTCATGTAAAATCTTAAATGCAATAAAATACGCTAAAATTTATATTTTACTTTAATTGATAATAGAGTACAGTAATTTCGTGGACCTTGATCTGATGTTACTGTCGATCAGGTGGCATAAACAACAACACAAACATTTTGTTATATTTAAAAAAAAAACAATTGTGAATTTCAAAGAAAATGTTTTTATTTTAATAAAAAAAGTACTCTTTTCACTCTTTTCGTCATGACGATTAAAATAAAATACATGCAAAACTTACAAAATATTAACTGGCCAATATCAAACGGTAAATTTACTCTCACATAAACCTGATGTGGTTCTTCTTGATACAAATCTTTTAAATAATTGCTAATGTATCTTTTTTAACACGCTTTTATAAGTTTCACTTGCATGTAACGGAATCTTAGAACTCGATTTTTACCCACTTAAAAAGATCGGATTCATTCGAAATTTCGCACACTTGTCAAGGACCGATGACAATACAATAATTTCATAATTTTGTTCCATTGTCCTTTTCAGGATCGTCAGGAATAAGGATAATCAGATTTGGGCGACAATTCCAGATACCACGTCCAGATTTGGCGACTTATTGCATATATCATTTTTTAATTTGGTGACATGTTCCATGTACCATTTTCAGATATGGCGATTAATTTCATACATCATTTCCAGATTTGGCGACTTATTTCAGATCTAGCGACTAAAAGAATAAGGTGTAACCATAAAGCGAATGTTTTGAATTTAAAGCTAATTTTATATGCAAGTATAAAATACACTTGCGGTTAATAGAAATAAAACAAAAAAAGTCTTCTGTATCTGAGAAATAGGAGGGTGGGTGTGTCTTAACAATTTCTAACCATAAGATAAACATTTTTCTGAAAATGAAAATAAAAAAAAGGCTTGTGCATGTAAAAAAAAATTATTTGCTTTCTAACTGCTAAATATTTTTTATTTTTATTAAGCAATACGTTTAGAAGTGATGATGCGTATTAACATGAAAGGAACACGTTTAAAATGTGAAGAAATGATTGACACTTCATATTACCATGCTTTTATTAACTCGCTTTCTTTCATGTCTGTCCGGGTGGAATTTTGTAAATGATTTTAAACTGTGTGACTTTCCGAGGAGCTAGAGACTTGAAATTTGGATCATAGCTGAGAAGTGGATAACAATGCGTGAAAATGTTAAAAAAGAAAACAAAAACGAAAAGGAGGAATTTTATAATTTTAAGTCCGTTATAAAAACATGGTACATTAAAATTTTTTTTTAATTTTAACTTTTTCTTCTTTACGCACTTTTGTTTATTTGACCTGTTCAAAAGAGACGGAATCTAATATAACGATACGGGACTCATCCGAGGCCTCGTAAACAGAGAGAATAAATACACTTCAGACCCGTTAATTAATATCCATTGAAGAGCAAGACTAATTCTACAGCCACGTAATTCCAGCTTCAAATATCAAACTCAAGGATAAATTTAACAATAAATAAATGATAGCTTAAAAAACTAAAAAACATGCTTTTATTGTAGTTCGAACTAAAAAAGTGAAAAATAAATTATAGTTTGAAAAAAACTAAAAAACACGCTTTTCTACTGAATCGGAATAAAAAGTAAAAAAATAATTCTTAATAAAGAATAAAATGATTATAACGAGAAAATGAATGTCATTGGAGTAAAAGCGTGTGGTGTTCTATAAATGTATCAATTGTTATAATTTTTAACTTCTATTCCGTTAAACTGAATTAGTGTAAAAATGTAGCACAAAGCACCCCTCGCTTTTACTCCAATGACATTCATTTTCTCGTTAATCATTTTATTCT
Source organism: Trichonephila clavata (assembly GCA_019973975.1). NCBI lineage: Eukaryota > Metazoa > Arthropoda > Arachnida > Araneae > Nephilidae > Trichonephila > Trichonephila clavata. The sequence goes on from BMAO01031313.1 coordinate 272,110, forward strand.
TTATTAAGAATTATTTTTTTACTTTTTAGTTCGATTCAGTATAAAAGCGTGTTTTTTAGTTTTTTTGAAACTATAATTTATTAACACTTTTATAAGTTTCACTTGCATGTAACGGAATCTTGGAACTCGATTTTCACCCACTTAAAAAGGTCAGATTAATTCTAAATTTTGCACACTTGTCAAGGCCCGATGACAATACAATAATTTCTTAATTTTGTTCCATTGTCCCCATCAGGATCGTCAGGAATCACGATAATCAGATTTGGCGACAATTAAATATATCGCTTCCAGTTTTGGCAACTTATTGCACATGCAATTTTCAGATTTGGTGACTAATTCGATATACCAATTTCAGATTTGGCGACTAATTCTATATAGCATTTCCAGATTTCGCGAGTAATTCCAGATTTAGCGACGACTAAAAGAAAAAGGTGTAACCCTACAGCGAGTGTTTTTAATTAATACACTTGTGGTATATAAAAATAAAACAAACAAAAAAGTGAGAAGTATGTGAGAAAGTGGAGAGTGGGTGTGAGCTATGAATTTCTTACTATAATATAAACATTTGTCTGAAAATAAAAAAAAAAAAAAAAAATAGGCTGGTGATGTGAAAAAAATAATTTATGTTCTTACTGCTAAATATTTTTTATTTTTATAAAGCAATACGTTTAGACGTGATGATACGAATTAACATTATAGCAATACGTTTAAAAAGTGAGAATACCATTGACACTTAATATTACCATGTTTTTATTAACTCGCTTTCTTTAATGTCTTTCCGGGTGGAAGTTTGTAATTGATTTTAAACTGTGTGACTTTCCGATGAGCTAAAGACTTGAAATTTGGACCATATCTCAGAAGTGGATGACAATGCATGAAAATGTGAAAAAAGAAGGGGGAAAAAACGAAAAGGGAGGAATTTTATACTTTTTAGTCCGTTATAAAAACATGTGGTACATTAATTTTTTTTTAATTCGAACTTTTTTTTCATCTTACCACACATTTTATTTGTTTGACCTGTTCTTTTGAGATGGAATCTAATATAACGATACGGGATTCACCCGAGGCCCCGTAAACAGAGAAAATAAATACACTTCAGACCCTTTAATTAAAATCCATTGAAGAGCAAGACTTATTCCAGCAGCCACTTAATTCTGGCTCCAAATATCAAACTCAAGGATAAATTCAACAATGAAAAAATGACAGTTTAAAAAACTAAAAAACACGCTTTTATTGTAGATCGAACTAAAAAATGAAAAATAAATTATAATTTAAAAAAACTAAAGAACACGCTTTTATACTGAATCGAACTAAAAAGTAAAAAAATAATTCTTAATATAAGAATAAAATGATGAACGAGAAAATTAATGTCATTGGGGTAAAAATGTGGGGTGCAATTTCGGAATTGAAAGAAGTTAGAAACTATAACAATTGATATATTTATAGAACACCCCACGCTTTTACCCCAATGACATTAATTTTCTCGTTCATCATTTCATTCTTATATTAAGAATTATTTTTTTACTTTTTAGTTCGATTCAGTATAAAAGCGTGTTCTTTAGTTTTTTTAAGTTATAATTTATTTTAAATTTATCCTTTTAATGCTTTTTGCTTTCTTAGTATCACTTTAGTATTATGTTTTCTGTTCTTATGGTTGTGGCAATTTTAAATGCAAACAGAAAAGAATCGTTTGTTCTTACTGAATTAAAAATGTGTCACAGTAAGAAGAAAGATTCTTTTTCGTTAAAAATGAGTCAATGCGTTTGTTCTATGAAGATCTGCTTTTTAATTGTCCATTGAGTATTAAAATTATTGATGTTAATATGAACCACAAATAAAATGATTACTTAAACCAGCGGTTCCCAACCGCTGTTCCGCGGCACACCAGTGTGCCGTCTGAAGCACCGTGGTGTGCCGTCTGAAGCACCGTGGTGTACCGCCGGGTCTGGGTGTCACGGCGCTGTGCAGCGCTATAACTCCTCCCGTCACTCCCCCCGTCGGAGTCATAGGTGGTCACGGCGCTGTGCAGTGCTATAACTCCTCCCCCTGCCTCCCTCCCCATGAGACGCAGGCAGACGCCTCACACAGTGTCAGAGAGACAGCGGCTGCTGTGAGGAGAGAGACACTGATACTGCAGTGATGGACAAGTTTTTGAAAAGGAAAGAACTGGACTCTGAACAAAATCTGGAGCCAGATGAGAGCCCGAGTATGAGTGGGGGTCAAAAGAAAGCAAAGATGGTTAAATTCTCTGGCGCAAGGCAATATAGCGAAAGCTATATTTCAGTTGGATTTACTTTCACTGGAGATGAACACAAACCAACTCCACTGTGCGTGGTGTGTGGTGAAAAGCTAGCTAACAGTGCTATGGTCCCAAGCAAACTTAAACGCCATCTCCAAACGAAACACCCTTTGCTTCAAAACAAGAATGTGGACTATTTTGTTCGCCTGCGTGACAACATGGAGAAACAGGCAACTTTTATGAGAAAAACAACAAAGGTAAATGAAAGAGCTCTTAAAGCTAGCTATCAAGTTGCTGAACTTATAGCCAAGACAAAAAAGTCGCACACTGTGGCAGAGACATTAATACTTCCTGCCTGCAAAGCTATTGTAGAGGAGATGCTCGGACCTGAAGCAGCAAAGGAAATAGCCAAAGTCCTCTCTCAAACAACACAATTTCCAGACGTATTAATGACATGTCTGCAGACATCGAAAGTGTGGTTTTGGAAAAGATCCGTATCAGTGAGAAATTTGCATTGCAACTTGACGAGTCTACTGATATCAGTGGACATGCTCAACTCTTAGCTAATGTGCGTTTTGCTGATGGTGATGCAATTAGAGAAAACTTCTTTTTTTGCAAGGTATTGCCAGAAAAAACAACAGGAGAAGAAATTTTTCGGGTCACATCAGAATACCTTGAACAAGGAGGACTTAAGTGGGAAAACTGCACAAGTGTCTGCACCGATGGAGCTGCAGCCATGGTCGGGCGCACCAAAGGCTTTGTAAGCAGAGTGAAGGAAAGAAATCCAGATGTGATTATTACGCATTGTTTTTTACACCACGAGGCCCTCGTAGCCAAGACTTTACCATCAGCCTTAGTTCATGTGTTGGATGATGTTGTGCGCATGGTAAACATTGTAAAGTCACGACCCATGAAAAGTCGCATATTTGCAGCTTTGTGTGAGGAGATGGGAGCAAAGCATAAAACCTTGCTGTTTGATACGGAGGTCCGGTGGTTGTCGCGTGGCAAGGTCTTGGTTCGTGTGTATGAGCTGCGGGAGAACTTAAAGTGTTTCTGACAAATGAGGGGTCAGATTACGCAAAGCAGCTTGCAAGTGATGAGTGGTGTGCAAGGCTGGCATACCTGGCAGATATATTTCATCATCTGAATGAATTGAACATCCGAATGCAAGGCCGAAATGAAAACCTGCTTACAAGTACAGATAAAATAAATGGATTCCGTTCAAAGGTGCAACTCTGGCATCAACACGTGGAAAGTGGCAATCTTGAAATGTTCACACTCACCATGCAATGGCAAGGTGTTCACACTGCTGCACTGTGTGAGATAATAGTTAAGCATTTAAAAACTCTTGAGGAGAAGTTGTCATTTTTATTTCTCTTCAGTCTCCACTGAATGCCTTGACTGGGTTAGGGACCCTTATAGCTCAGCATCAGTTGTTGGAAAGGAAATGACTTTACAGGAGCAGGAGGAACTAATTGAACTGAGACAAAATCGTGGTTGCAAGCTAAGATTTGCTGATCTACCTTTGGACAGTTTTTGGGTTGGATACTGCAAGGAGTTCCCCCTTCTGGCAAACAAAGCTATTTTTGACATTGCTCCCTTTTTCCACTACATATCTGTGTGAGATTAGCTTTTCAAGCATGATTGCTATGAAAACCAAATACAGAGAGAGACTGAGAACTGTTGACGAAGAGCTACGTGTGTGTCTTTCTTCGATTCCAGCCAGAATATCAGCTTTGTGTTCAGCCAAACAGGCCCAGGTTTCGCACTGAAAGTATTTTATAATTTTTCACTATTCTGTTTACTTAATATTTCATAATAAAAATTATAAAATACTTTCTTTGTGCTTATTTGATTCCTATTCAAGAGAATTACTTTATTATAGTCAGTATAGGCACAGAGTTAATTTTTTAACATTTTCTAATGGTGGTGTGCCTCGTGATTTTTTTCCCCGCGACAAGTGTGCCTTGGCCAAAAAAGGTTGGGAAACGCTGACTTAAACTATTATTATGAATGTCTGATGACCAATAAACTAATAAGCTCTCCTTCTTTTTCCAATTTAGTCAAAATATAAACAGAAATCCAGAGCGCCATAAATCACAAATCTTAAATGCCCGATTCTCTCTCGAAAATCTAAACATGTGCAGTTTGTTTGCATTCATATATATCCCGGACTTAATTTTAAGAAATTCGGAACCGAAAGCACGTATTAAAATTCAAATTTTGTTAAACATTATTCGAAAAAATGGACTTAAACCGCCATTTAGTCTATTGTAAAAAGTAAATAAATACGTTCCAAACTCTGATCACACCGATGTGATCATGGGCCTCAGAGAAGGAAAAGTGCAATCACATTTACAATACCGTGGGCCCCTGGAGGGAGAAACGCGTGTTCCCATGTGTATTCATGGTCCTGTGAACGGGTTAAGAGATGCACGGAAAAATCAGTTCAAAAGTTTCTTGATAACTCTGAAGAAAACTTATAAATCCAAAGACACTGAAAGCTGAATTTTCATTAAATGAGGCAATGAATAAAAGGCAAAAAAAACTTAGATTTGTTATTTGATGCCCTGAAAACTATAAACGTAGCTCAGTAGCTATCCACGAGTATTTCAATTTCAGGCAATATTGTGTCCAAATAAGAACAAGACTTAGCCCCCATTTAGTGGATATTTGTTTTTTAAAATCCCATTTTCTTAGGAGAAATTAAAATTAGTGAAAATAATGTAAATATCACTTGAAATTTTTGTTTGAGTTTTTGTTATTTTGTGTAATGTATATATGCAATCCTTAATATATATATTTTTTTTACTTGATACTTATTTTGTTTTTGTTATTTTATATAAATTAAATAAAGTATTTCCCCCTATCTTTCTCCCGGATTCCGAAGACAGGGTAAAATTATGCTAATACATTAAAGACGCAAAAATCCTAAGTTGGAATTGGTGCCAAAGACAGGAAAAAAGGAAGTTTTAATGATATAATCGGTACGGGCAATCGTACAGAATTAGTGAGTCAGTATTTGGTTTTTAAATTATTTCTGGACAGTTTGTGATGAATCAGTAATGGTTCTTCTACGATTTTATAAACATATTTGCTGATAAAAAACTTTGAGTTATTGAAGGCTCTGTTTAATGTTAATATCCTCATCTAATTTAATAGATTTTTTTGAATGTCTAATAATGATTCTCTCGATATTCTCTTGAACTACAACACTCACAATAAGTTTTAGCTCAATTTTTTTTTCTTTCTTTTTAGTAGAACATGGAAATGGATTTTAATATCTTGTAAAATATGTATATTTTCATTTATAGATACGTTCTTTTTTTAATAAGAAATGCTTACTTAAGTAGATTAAATTTTACACATATAGATATAAAAAAAGCCACAAAATATAGTGAATTATTTGATGAAATCACTCTATAATTTCTTCGCGAAAAAATTCTAGAATTTCATAATTTTTAAAACTTTTACTTTTCTTCTTTTTTTCCATACGAAAATTATTTTTCAAAGTGTTAGGCAAGTCGTTACCCCTCTAAATTGTTTCAATTTTCGTTAAGTTGGGGATAACTTACACATCTTGAATTTTATTACCTTGATTTTTATCGTTTGGTACTATTTGTTATAATGCTTACGTATACATGATTGTTATTTTAATTTTATTTTTATTGTGGGATAAAATTATTAATTTTAAGTGATTCGCTATTTTTAAGAAATTTAACCATTTATATAGTGGGACTTATTGTTATAGTTTCAAGTTTTATTTTTGTGT